>JAJMAK010000049.1:0-74838 GCA_030572615.1 Metschnikowia lachancei
TTTTTTTTTTGTTTCTTTTACCAGGAGACTGGATATAAATCGACATTTACCTTCTATCAATTAGCCTCATGATATCCAACGATGGGTTTGTGCCGATAACCGCCATTTTCTATGCAGTGTTCCATCCGGTTAAAGGAACCCAAATAGTTCACCAAGTCCCTGAAGGCTCAATTGGTAGTCTTGACTTACAGTCTGGAACAGACGTGCTCTTTAACTTTGACACTGTGAAAAACTACATTATTCCCAAACCCCAGTTGTGCAACAAACTTGTGTCGTTTAAAATCAATGAGTTTCGTGTATTGGGGTACCCCGTGAATATCGAAGGCAGTCATTATTCACGAAACTCCTTCAACTTCAACTTTGGGTTCGTGTTACCTTATAATTCCGATACCACGCCATATGAACTGGCCGTTAGTCGTATGGGAAAGATGTTTCGTGCTTTGGAAGAACAATCTTTACTTTTGAGCAAACTAGATAAGGAGCGGGCTTTTTTCAGTGGACAGAGCGGTACGGACTTTGTCGGTAGCAGTTTCCAATACACGCCTGGCCATGCCAAGATCCAAAAGTTCTCGTTACTGTCGATTGAATCGCTCATCCACCAGTTGTACCAAGACTTGAATAACTACTCTGAATGCTGCATTCCTATTGATTCTGCAAACAGTGTAGATATCAAACTATTCCCCATGCTCCCACCCCCTGTCAACTTGAAAGCGTACCAAGTCCCTGTACTGACAGTAAAACTCAACCTGCTTATCGACGTTGTTTGGGACCCAACTATGGTAAAAATTCTTCCGTATGTGAACGGTCTCAATTCAGTTAAAAAAATCAGCGAATTGGCGGGTGCAGAGTATCTTCTTACGAAACAGTGCATTCAACATCTAATGCACTACCAATGCATAATCCTAGTGGACATTTTCCAATTTAGCAACATCTACGCACCCACAAATCATATCGGAAATTTCCTCAAGACGAATGGTATGGCAGAAGAATGTCAAGCATATATCATCGCCACTAACAACTCATATGACCCCACATCCCTCAATTCTCAGACCGCTACGCCAGTTACACCCAGGTTTGTAGCCACCCCGGCAAGCCTTAGTCCTTCGGGTACTCCCAAAACAAATACGTCTACATCTGCGCGAGGAATACCCGGAAATTTTATGTCACCACCATCAAATGATGGAAAACAGACTTTTACCAACTCGGTGAGCCCTCTTGCGCGGGGAATGACGCCTGGGTCAATGAGTGTCCCTGGTAAAAAAAGTGAGATAAAAATACCCTCAAAAGCCACGTTATTTTACCTCTATCGGCTGCTCAACCAAGGCCAAACGATAAAAGAGTGGTATATTCAGCACCAAAAGTCTTTGAAAAATATCGATATTCGAAGATTCATAAACTTCGGTGTTGTCCGAGGAATCATTTACAGAGTAAACCTGTATCCGATCTTACATTGGGTCACAAAATCCCTAGAAACTGGGGAGGGGAAGACGGAAGGGCTTGACGAACTTTTGGCCCATTTTCAACGGAAAACACAAATCGACCATTCTTCTAAGCAAAGCGTGGGCAACAATGCAGAATCAGGTCTTTTGAAGAGCGTTGTTCGGGAAAGCAACTTGAAAACGGGCAAGAAAACCAGGACTGTGAGTTTCAATTACCATGTCAATCGTCCCAATGGCGGAGTATCTCAAAGAGATCGCAAAGGCATTAAAGCCAACCGCAAATCCTCAAATAGCTCAAGAACTGAGTCTTTCATTGAACCAGAGATTTCCACCGATCACTTAGATCTGGATGTGTTCGATAGCGACTCCGAAGAACTGTTGAGTGGACACTCTGAAGGGGAAGATGAAAATGAACAGTCATCAGATCATGAAAATGACTTGGCTGGCTTACCTGGGCAACTGTCTGAAAATGATGAAATCATCAAATTAATTAAGCTCGTAAGGGGCTCCCAGCACTTTGACTCTATTTGTACAGAATTGCAAAAATCCCGGTCTGATGTGGAAAAGCTACTTGATAAGCTCGGAGCACACTCGGTCATTAATTCTTAAAACAGCATGAGTGGTAGAATCAAAGACATCTCCGTTATAGCGGTATCAACGTAATTATAATACTATCTGCGATTTCGGTTTGAGCTGTGTTATACGTGAGAGTTTTCCTGTGTTTCTTCACTTATCAACTTCTTACGACGACTTCAAGAATGTTGCAGCAATCTTGACATAAAAAAGTTTTCTTTCATACTGAAAAGACGGTTTGAGTAAATCGAAGAAACACTGAATACTGCCATTGCTTTTTCTTATCTGACCTCTGTCACTGTAACACATAGCTTGATTCCATAGCCTAAAATTAGTATTGGCTAAGGGCAGAGTTGTTAGTTAATAGTTAAGTGTGCATAATATATTAATCATATTAATATCGTCAAAAAATATTATTAATACAGTTAAACCCAGACACCCCTAACAATGAGGCCCAGCTGACGAAGCAACTTTGGGGACACGCCGTGGTGGTTGTTACTAGTGACAAGGTGCCAGAATGAAATTAGCAACCACAGACTCGCGTTCATTTTGGGTAATTAAATGAAAGGGGCAAATATGCTCCCATTGTTCTGAAAATAATGTATTGACGTGTCTGATGTGTAAGACGATGGGGTCATATTGAGCTCGGTATAATTTGTATAATATAGTGACAAGCTCGTAAATATCCCTGCCAATATAAATCCACAGTAAGCTCGCGGTCAAAATTGAGAGAGCCTTAAGTGATGGCCTCTCTGGGGGCTGTATCAGTGCTGATGACATTTGTCCTCATTGGCCAGTCCAATATGTGTGGGAAACTCAATAGTTCGGGAAACACTTGAACTCCCTAAATAAATCGTAATTCACAGCTAAAAATATTATGATAGTCAAAACTATATATTATATTATTGGCAAAATAATAATATAATATTAATATCACCCAAAATTTTATTCGTAGTTAAAATATCCCATAAATAGTCAAAAATACCATGACGAACAACACTGGCCACCGGTACGCAGGCAACCCAGTTATTTAGTTAACAAAAAAACGCGACTCAAAATATACTCTCAAACTACTTCAGTAACTAAATCATCTGATTTTCGCATTAGATGATTTACAGGCACATTGGCTATCAAAATGAAATAAATAAAAGTTCACCATTTGCTAATTTGTGATTTCTTAATATAATTTTTCTAAAACGAGTTAGAGAATGCAATTTTTATGATTTTTATTTCTAATGTTAATGAGCTTGCAAAACAAATGATTGGGAGAACTTATTTAATTAATGAAACATTTAACCTGCGTTTTCAGATTACGAAAATATTACAAAAGCTGAAAACTACTATGATGTATAAGATTAAGGTTTTAATCAAATTTTTCTTCAAAAACAGGGCAAAACAGAACTACTATAGAAGCTTACGGGAAAATTCCTTTAGTAACCTGGTGTTGAAGAGCAACAAATAATATAAACAAACTGGAACCAACAAACTGCAGATGTATAAGGCATTTATCATTCAGTGCTTATCACGTGACATAACCGTGCTCGCTTAGCCGGATCTGTCTGTCGGGCGGTCTGATTGCTAGTAAAGGAAACATCCGTTGGATGCATAATATACTTGTGTGGTTTCTAAGATTATGCCATAAGATATTCTATGTGAGTGCCGTAAGATATATTTGAGCAGATCGCCCAATTGCGGTCAACCCAAATATTAATACAATGGTAAATTATCAAACCTCATGCTGGCGCGCTACACCATCAACACCAACACCGTGCCGTCGCAAATACACCATCGGTGCGGGTAACCCTGGGGTATGCGCGGACTGCTCATGTTTATTTGAGTGCGAGAAACGTAAACAAAACCAAACCCCTCTTCTTTTGCCCATAAACTATACATCTCAAATGTCAGGAAAAGGAAAAGTTCACGGCGGCAAGGGCAAGTCGTCAGAGGCTAATAAGGTCACAAGCTCCCACTCTGCGCGTGCAGGTTTACAGTTCCCCGTTGGTAGAATTAAGAGATATTTAAAGAGAAACGCTCAGAGTAAGATCCGTATTGGGTCGAAATCGGCGATCTACTTGACCGCAGTTTTGGAGTACTTGACTGCCGAGGTTTTGGAGTTGGCAGGTAATGCTGCCAAGGACTTGAAGGTCAAGAGAATCACACCTAGACACTTGCAATTGGCCATTAGAGGTGACGAGGAATTGGACAACTTGATCAAGGCCACCATTGCTTACGGTGGTGTCTTGCCACACATCAACAAGGCTTTATTGTTGAAGGTTGAGAGGAAGAAAAGTCTGAAGTAAAACTTCGGCGCATAAAGTTGTCGCCACCCTAAGCCCGGATGATCATGTGGCCTTTTCCTTCCCGATGTACTATATATTTTTGTATATTAATGTCAAGATTTGTTCAGAAGTGCACTGAAAATGAGAACACATTCATGCCACCGCGGCTGGGGCACTAGATGTTTCTGAAGTTGAAGGTTCTGGGGTTGCAGAGGAGTTGACTGGGCTTGGAGGTGCCTCTGGTAACTTTGTTGCTTCGTTTTTCCGCGACATTTCCACGGAAATCGAGTGTAGAAGCTCCAAATCGGCCGTGAGTTTATCAACAAGTATTTTAACTTCCTTGATGTCATCCTGTAGGTCGGAGATATCGTTCTTTGTATTCAATTTCTCTGTGTTTGACTTGATCCTGCTGCGGTTGCTTTCATAAAGAATGAGTGAACCAGCAACCAGGAAAATAAAGAATTCCAGGAGAAAGTTTGCCCCCGATTCAATGGCCTTTTTATCGTTCAACGGCCGGATTTTAATTTTGTTCTCCCCTAGAAGTTTCATGCGAAGCTTGATATCCGTGGAATGTACTGTCTGAGCCACTTTGATACATGCTTTTCTAAAGGTCTCGTGTTCTTTCGCCTGCGCCTTGAGCGTAACGGAAATGGGCTTTGCTATGGTTCGGAGAAGAAGCGACGTGAATTTAAGGGCAATTCCGCTCATGGTTTGGGTTGTTGTCTGTAGATGTCTAAATGGAGGTGGAGGATGATAAATCTAAGAGACTGTTGGACTTAAGAGAATGTCATAGAGCTGCAAGCAAGTTTTGTTGATCTAATTTGTGAATGGGAAATAGCGTTGGGATATCACTCAATTGACAGAAAATTTGTCTCTGTTTAGCGACAAAATTTTGTTTGAGGTCTGATTAGCTCACCACCCAAGTCAAAGTGCCGGCGAACGAGCGAACTTGGAAACGCACCGGAGCTCGTGCATATGACTTACCACGCCAAAAATGTTTAGGACACAGTCTTCCCAGATCTTGAAATACTGAACGCATTTTTTTTCTATGACATAAGCAGAAATCGAAGGTAAATACATTTTTTTATATTATCGCTCTATTGACATTTTTAGTCAGAATTGTGGGAAGTATTATGTTTTGAAAGGATCGGCTTCTCGGTTATTGGATGGCAAATTTGTCGCAATGCGCACGAACAGTATGATTGGAACGGTTAGGCCAGTTTTGCTGGAGATCTAATGTCCTGATTGTGATACTTGTTTTTTTGTTTCGTTTCATTTTTTCATATTTGCCATAGGAAATGTCACGGAGGGTAAGATGATATTTTCTTTACGAACAAAATATTCAAAGACTATCGTTCTATGAATTTATTTGAACTTTTGCTTGGCTCAGTCAGGAAACCCACTTCCACTCTGAGCCAGTTTATTCAGAATAACGCGACAAAGAAAAGGAAAAACAAAATCGTAACTAACAAACGATACATAAAAGGGTTGCTAGTGAAAATGATATTTTCAGGATAGGCATACACAGTGGGACTCTTTCCTCTTCTGCTTTTACGGTCTTGGTTGACTTTGATTCCACGTAACAAGTGTCATACCGAATAACCTCTCTATAGTTTCCTGCCTAGGAATCAGAGTACAATTCAAACTCAATTACGTCCATTAAGTGCGGAATTTTGCACATCGTTTTCTAATCTCTATAGTACAGTTTGAAATCGAAGAGTAACTTAGTTTTTAGATTCAATCCCAGCTTACACTCAATAATTACATGGGTCCTTCCTCGAAATGTTTCTTGGCTTCATGCTCGCAAAATCGGAATTCTTTCGCGAGAACCAAGCCAATTTGCACCATGCGCTTCATTGGCTAGTGTGCCTTGTGAGGAGAAGCCCTCTCGGAGTAGAAATCGGTTCTCCTTGTAAGCATGAATCAATGGGGGCTTAGATAAAGCGCCAAGAGAATTGCAAAGATCATTCTCAAAGAAAGAAAAAAAAAAAAGAAAAAATAATTTCCATAGTGCAATTGAAAGTAGCACACATCAATACCACTCGAGCCAATGAATTTGAAATTGGACAAAGCGAAGTTGCAAGTGTTTTGATATTCGGAGGCGAGTATCCGACGATATACCTCAAAATTGAGTTTTATTTCTCCTCTTCTTCGTCTAAATCCTTTCTTTCTTTTTCTTCCTTGTATCATATGATTAATTATGAGACCTTTGTTTCACTCACATGATTGGAAGCTTTTGGGACATCTTGGTTTCCGGGGACTGGTTTTAATAATGGCGAGCCACTACCGCGAAGAAGCAAATCCTGAAGTCCGAACAATAGACCAAAGTGTTTGAAGAAAGTAAAGCCGCAATTACATGAAACATGTGGAGAAGCCAAGCCAAGATCCCAAAAACACCAGAGAAGTTTAAGTTTCATCGAATCCCAAAGGTTTCTCCAACCCCTATTATGGGCCGCCCATGTATGCGGGCAAGATCAAAGGTCGGACCCCTAACTGATTTAAATTAAATTAGTAGAGCAAAAAAAAAAAAAAAGAAAAAAACGCATCGCGTTAAAAATTTCGAGTTTGGAACAATAGAAGGGGTATATTTTTTCTACATTTTTTGGAAGTGAAACGCTCAACCCATTTTCGGCATCGTATCGCTCCAAGATGGGCCAAATACACCAAAAGAAATTTTTCCACAAAGAGCACGCATGACTAGGCGGCATTTAGGGTGTCATCATCTGCTGCTTGTCCAGGTCCCACGTGGAATCTGACATGTATGTTTTCCCCATCTCCAAATCTACATGAACTTAGATTCATATTATTATTTTTTATGTACCCCATTTTTATTTACTTTACTTTACTTTTTTTTCTTCTCTTTTTGCCCGGTACATCTTGTTCGATTGTTTTGCATTTTAAACAGATGAGGGGAGACGTTTCCCCGCTTTGTAGTTTCTCGGCACTGTTCGACTTGCCCATTTGAATTATGGTCCAGTTTCGTGGGCCCAAGTTCCCCTTCATGGGCCCATGCGGCACCCGTGATTAGGTGCAGGCTGCACATATTGGGTAAGGAGCCCACGTCTAAATTTGTGGGGCGGCCGCTCAGAATCGGATTCCCTTCGAGTATATAAGGCAGCTTTTGGCTAGCCAAACTCCAAACTTTCTTTTTCAAGCGTTAAAGAAATCTTTGGAAATTGGAGCTCAATCAAATATTTTTCGAGAAACATCTTTTTTAAATACTCATTGCATACTACTTTGTTCTGGTTGGAGATATCTATTACTTACCAGTGTTCTTTTTGCATTTTTGAGCACTCAATTAGATCCTGACTCGTATCTTTGAATATTTTATCGAATCTACCTTAAAAGATTATATCTTTTTGTGATACGAAACGAAACGAAATATAACCGAAAGATATATTAAGAAAAAAATGCCCGAGTCTTTGGCAATGGACCATGAGAAGGCCTCCGTGCCACCAAAGGGATTCTTTGAAAGATCTCAATCAACTCCTAACTTGGCTTCCTTAGAAGAATACAAAAAGATGTATAAACAGTCAATTGAAGACCCTGCCACATTTTTTGGGAACCAAGCAAGAGAGCTTTTGTCTTGGGATCGCCCGTTTGATTTTGCCAGATACCCTGCTGACCCTAAAAACGATTTCAAAGGAGGTGACTTGCCTGCTTGGTTTGTTGGAGGTCAATTGAACGCCTCATACAATGCAGTAGATCGTTGGGCAATTGAAACACCCGATAAACCAGCAATCATCTACGAGGGAGATGAACCAGATACCGGAAGAATCATCACCTATGCCGAGTTGCTCAGAGACGTTTGTAAGTTAGCCCAGACCTTGTCTAAGTTGGGGGTCAAGAAAGGAGATACCGTTGCTGTATATTTGCCTATGATTCCTGAGGCCTTGGTGACATTATTGGCAATTGTACGTATTGGAGCTGTTCACTCTGTGGTATTTGCTGGCTTTTCGTCAACTTCTTTAAGAGATCGTATTGTGGATGCAGACTCAAGGATTATCATCACTGCTGATGAATCAAAGAGAGGAGGAAAGACTATTGAGACCAAGAAAATTGTCGACGAGGCCTTGAAGGATTTGTCGCATGTCCGGAATGTTATTGTTTTCCAGAGAACGGCGAATCCTCATGTTCCTTTCAACCCTAAGAGAGATTTATGGTGGCATGAAGAATTAGCCAAGTATGGAAACTACTACCCACCAACACCAACAAATGCCGAGGACCCTTTATTTTTGTTGTACACTTCGGGATCAACGGGAAAACCAAAGGGTGTCCAACATAATGTGGCTGGATACTTACTTGGTGCTATGTTGACCACCAAGTATACATTTGACGTTCACAAGGAAGATATCCTCTTTACCGCCGGTGACATTGGCTGGATCACTGGTCATACTTATGTGGTGTATGGTCCGTTACTCAATGGCGCAACTACCGTCGTGTTCGAAGGAACTCCTGCGCATCCTAATTACTCGCGTTATTGGGAAATTGTTGACCGATACAAGGTGAACCAATTCTATGTTGCACCCACCGCTTTGCGTCTTTTAAAACGGGCTGGTACATCATATATCACGGACTTTAAGTTGGACTCGTTGCGTGTGCTTGGTTCTGTAGGAGAGCCAATTGCTGCAGAAGTATGGCACTGGTACAATGATAATGTTGGTCGTGGAAAAGCACACATTGTGGACACGTACTGGCAAACTGAGTCGGGATCTCATATGCTAACTCCAATCGCAGGGGTGACACCAACAAAACCAGGCTCGGCATCTTTACCATTTTTTGGAATTGATGCGCACATTTTGGACCCTGTAACTGGAGAAGAATTAAAGGAAAATGGCGTGGAGGGAGTTTTGGCAGTCAAGAACTCTTGGCCCTCAATCACGAGAGGTATTTTCAATGATTACAATCGCTTTATTGATACCTACCTCGGGGCTTATGAGGGTTACTACTTTACTGGAGACGGTGCTGCACGCGATAAAGATGGCTACTTCTGGATCTTGGGCCGTGTTGACGATGTGGTGAATGTATCTGGTCACAGACTTTCGACCGCAGAGATTGAAGCGGCCTTGATTGAACACGACTTGGTTGGTGAAAGTGCTGTGGTGGGGTTTGCTGATGATTTAACAGGGCAAGCTGTCGCAGCTTATGTTTCTTTGAAAGCTACTTTCAATGCTGAAGATACAGACACCATTGAGGCTGTGAAAAAGGAGTTGGTTCTCACGGTCAGGAAGGAGATCGGTCCTTTTGCAGCACCCAAGTTGATTTTACTTGTCGAGGATTTGCCCAAGACGAGGTCCGGCAAGATCATGAGAAGAATCTTGAGAAAGGTCTTGGCGGCAGAGGAAGACCAGTTAGGTGATATCTCCACTTTATCGAACCCTGGGGTTGTCCAGCAGATTATCGATGTTGTCAAAGGTTCCAGAAAGTAAACCCAAAGCAAGAGAGAACAGACAAAGGAGCAAAAAAAAAAAAAAAAAAAAAAAAAAAAAAAAAAAAAAAACACAAAAAACTGAGGATCACGGGCGTAATACCGCTGGATTAAATGTCTCGTGTTTTGGAATATGTATAGCGGTCTAATTAACATTGTCTATTATTTAATTCCCAATGAGTGATGCTAGTGCATAGTGCTGTGGCTGTAGGTTGAGGAGCCACCACGTGTGGTGTGATGCCCTTCAGTAGTAGATATTCTTCAGTAGTGGGTCCAATGCTAGCTACACGAGTCCCTGCTGGCAACGCGTCAGCCATGTGTGCCACGATCTCCTCTGTGCCTTGCGGACTGAAGAAAATGACCCAATCGACGTCCGTTTCGCAGCAAGTGAGAAAATTCTCCACGATGGAAGCCTTGGGTTCAGTTTTGTAAATGACAACTTCTTCCACTTTCACCCCGTTTTCTTTCAACTTCACCGGGATGATATCTTTACGAATAGTGCCAGTGAAAAACACAATGTGGGGCTCATCCTCATTGCGACCCTGTTGCTCCGCAAGAGCCCGTTCTTGCAAGATCAAGTCCGCGAGTTTGGACCCATTTCCGGCATCACGTCCGCCGCGAACATCGGTAAAGCCTTTAGCCAGAAGAATTTGCTCCGTGGCCGGTCCTACCGTATATCCGCACTTCGCTCTAATAATGGATGCCTTAGTCGGATCCAATGCTGCAATTTGATCAAGACATTCATGAAGAACTTCTACAGCTCTTTGCGATGTGATTATGAATTTGCAGTTATTCTCGAGAAATCCAGGCGACATGAGGTATTCAACGGTCGCGTTTATATTGATGGGTGCATGGTCAAGAAGAGGTATGAATTCTGGGTCATGACCTGAGCAGGTGAATGTGTCCTGGTAGGGGTCTTTCGGCGTAGTTTTATTTTTGAGCAAGAGAAGTCGGAGTTTGGTCATTTATTAATTAGCTTATGTCGGTCCAGGCATGTATTTTGGGTCGGTATGGTATTTGGAAAAGACTGGTCTTTGAATTTTCTACTTGTTCTATAGGTGATGCTCATTACCACTACATCCAGTTTTTCGCGTAAGGCAAATTTCAAGTCGCGTGATAGGCCGCACGGCTAACTGCCCGTATATGCTTCAAGAAAGTCAAACATGTTTTTACTTTAAGAACCATTAAATTGGTTTCAGGGAACTTCTTAATCTTCCGAATACGGTTTGAAGGTGATTGTTCGCTTAATTGGTGGTTGATTGATTACCATATTATTAAACCAAGTGCAATTTCACTTCATCAAAGACCATAAATCTACTCTCGTTATACTATTTCCCCACGCCAGAACCTCTCATAAACTCGTCAAACTATTTGTTCAATCTTATTTTTCGTGAACACATGTGAGAGCCTTTCGTTACCCACAACGACATTGCCGATGGCATTGCGACCAGCTTCTTTAAATTTCTCGATCAATTCAACCTTGTAGCCTGTAAGTGACAGGTACGTGAAGAGCCCGATGATCATGAACAAAACCGGGAGCCAGAAGAAAAGTAACATCTTATCGTTCTTGAGGGCTTTCCGAGGATGGTTGATGTATGAGATAACCATGTCCTCAGAAGAATCAGAAGCAATCCCAGTATCCTCCTGTTGGTGAGTCGTTCCATATACTTCGCGTGTGGTAGCCTCGTCCTCACCCACGTTATTGAGCTGTCTCTCGAGCTGCGTCTTTGGTCTCATAAATCCATTATTAAAGGGAAAAAGATCGTCGTACGTGGGAAGGGGCGTATCGTCGTTAGAGAACACTGCAGTCTTCATCATCTGCCAAAGTCCCGGCCTAGCACCGGGCTCAACATGTTCCTGATTGCGCTCACCCAGAACAAACTGTTGCCCCTCATCTCCAGAGTCTGCTGCACTATCTTCTGCTGCAGAATAGTCATCATAATAATCTTCCTCGTCAACTTCTCTCGCCCAGGCGGGGTTAGGCTTAGAGACTTCATCACCGAAATCATCCTCAGACTCCAACTCTGAATCTGCGAAATCTGTCGAGTCACTGCCATAACCATCCAGCATTTTGACTCTCCGCGAGGCATGCTTGCCACCTGTAGAACCCTTGATAGTCGCAGTTTGCTTAGACTCAAACTTGTCCCCATATTCAGCTGACATTCTGGATATGTGCTTTCCGTAGTTCACCATGTACATAGAATTCAAGGAATCAACACTGTATGAACGATTCAAAGCGTCTTCACCTCCTTCAGAGCTTGAGCCATCGCTGCTAGTTAAATCTTCACTAGCTGCCCAATTCGAACCTTCAAGATGAGTGAACACATCCAAAACATTGAGATCACAGTAATCTTTGAGATTTTTGTCGTTGGTCAACTTGAGGTTCCAGTTGGATTTGCAATCAATGAATACTTTGATCAATTCTCTGAAGCCACACATCGAAGCGAAAAATAACGGGGTAAGTCCTTGGTTGTCCTTGATATCAATCTTACAGCCATGAGTTATCAAAAATCCAACCAATCTCGAGTAATTTCTCAATGTAGCTAGGTGAAGCAACGACTGACCTTGGCTGTTACACAACTGCCAGTTTGGTATTATGATTGGACAATTTGGAAGATCCACCAAAGCAAGGAAATTTATAAGGATATCCTCAGTTGACATGTCTGATCTTGAGAGTTTCTCAACAGCCTTCTGTGCACTATCATACCACTCCATGCTTTCTTGCTTGATATCAGAGGCATCGTTCAGGGGTGAAGAAATCTTTGAGCTACCCTCGGTACCATCAGAGCCAACAATACGTTTTGCGATATTCTTTGCATCCTCTAATTTACCATTCATCTTCAACCCGACAATTTGTAACGCGAGCTCAATCAATTGGCGGTCAGTATCATCCGTATACGTGAAGATCAGTTGTTGGTTTCCAACCATTATGTGATCATGATCCTCAAAGCTCACTAGCACTTGTCCAGGTTGAGCTGCTGGAGGCAAGTATGTGACAATTGTGCTCTCAGACCAACAATGAGTTGCCAATGCAGTTTTTGAACCGAATTTAACAGTCAAGCCGGGGCGGAAATTGAAACCAAGAAGCGTGACTTCTATACCACCCCTGATGGGGCCTTGTGCTGGAATAATCTTTTGGATCGCAGGTTGCTGTTCGGATTGGATAATCTGCTGAAGCTGCTGCAGCAGTCTCTGGCGGGGCAACAGTACACTTTGGGTGAAATTATGGGACGTGAAAGAATTCATGGGGTTATTCATCACAGGGTTTTTGCCATGGAGATTATGGATAGATGCATTGGTATCACTATTACTCAAAGGCGAGAAACCACTACCGTTGAACATTGGGTTAGTGGAGGAATTGTACGAGTCATCGAAAGAAAGCTTCTTTCTCTTGACACCACGGGAAGACAAATTAGGATCGTTGTTCGTGTCTGTGTTACCCAAGGCTTCTGACGTGGAGTCATCGATGGAGTTTGGTGAAAGCGGATGCAATTTGTCGATATCATTTGTCTCGTCAGAACCGCGGTTTAATTGAGATGATGCACCTTGTGTAACAGACCCTTCCTTGATTGTTGAAGCGGAGGTTTTCTTCCGATCCATGATCATAATCGGATTGGAAAGGTGCTTTGCCACGATATTATTGTCAAAGTCTCGAACAACAAAAAGCAATTTGAATCCCTCTTGCTCTTTGTGGTGTCTGCAGTAGCAGATTATTCTTGCGGAGAAATCGAGCGCTTTCGAGTGATCATTCACCAAACCAGTTGGGGCAGGAAAGCTGATAATCTCTTTACAGTTGAAAAAGATAGCCTTTTTGATCATCTTCTCGTCGGCCCAAAGATTCTGATAACTTCTCATTGAGCCAGGAATAGATGATGTGGGGGAGTCTGCATTTGATTCGGAAGTACCCGTCTTCGATCTCAGAGCTCGTTTTTGTTCACGCTTGATACATCTAGGACAAATATTACACGATTTTGACAAATCAGAAGTCAACACGTAGGTCTCGACGTAAAGCATATTCTTTCTTAATAGCTCAGGCAAAGTTTCAACAGGGTCTTCCAAGCAAAATTTACTTTTGGAGATCAAGTCTTGAGAGATGTGAAGAAAGGTCTCTTTCGGAGGCGGACTCATTAAGAATCTCAACTTTATTTGTGTCTCCACACGTGAGGACGAAGGAAGATTCAAAACGTCAAGCAGGTATGGGAGTTTAGCCATAGCTTCAGGTGAAAAGTCCAACGCAGAAGGATCAATCACTTCAATTGTTGGAGGACAAGGGTTCATAAAAGAATTTCCAAATTTGACTTTGGAAAACTCCTTTCTGATAATGTCATGGTCATCAAGAGAGCGAGCCTTGTAAGGGTAACGTGATTCGGGCATAGAGTGCGTGGGGCTCACATTCAGGCTGTATGAGTTGTTGGCCCTTGGACTCATGTACATGTACTCATTTCCCTCTTGTTCAGTTTCTTTTGGGGCTATCGGGAAGTCCCCCGTTGCATTCATAGAATTGAAGTCCATTTCAACATCATCCATAAGGCCAACATGACTGTTTGTCTCCAACTTATTGAAGATATCATTATGAAAGCTTTCGAGAGGATCTGTTTCTTGGAAACGGTTGCTTTGGCCCACGGGAGTGTTTGCGTTTAAAGAATCAAAAACCCGCTGATCCAAGAACTCATTAAGAATATCTTGATCTTCATAGTCCTTATCTAGTAGACTGGTGTGCTCCATGGCAATATTTTCGTCAGTTAATGCCATCTTAACGGTAAGGCTTGGCCTTTGTAAAATGAAGGGAAAGGTTTTCTTTAAAAGATAGACTGTCGAAAGTTGTAACAATCTTTGTGTCGATAAAGTCTCGGCGTTCTTTTTTTTTTTTTTGCTCGAGGCACGTCTTGGATGTACAAGAAAATTTATTTCTTTGTAGCAGATCAGGGATATTTTAAGCAGGCAGTGCCTCCGAACCTTTTTCGTTTTTTTTTTTCTTCTTCTATGAGTCTCGCCTAGTCGGGGTGTCGCACTTTTCAGGCCTCGGTGCAGAAAGACTCACGCACACACACGCTGGAATCCCAAGACGGAAAGTCGACAAAGACGTATACAGAGTCCCAAAAATTCACCAAGCTTCCACAGTAATCTTGTGCGAATGCAGCAAATTCCCCTGTGCTTGAAATCGTTGCGGGATATTTTCTGGCTAAAAGATTCAGGAAAAATCAATCAACAATGAGTACCGTTAAATGACACACGATGCAAATAAATTAGATGGTGTGGTCCGATTCTCTAAATTCCGATGATTACTGAATAGGATAATCTCAAACCACAATCAAAACTTTATTATTGTTTCAAGTCAAAATTTCGCCGTTCAGATTCTTGATTGACTGGTAAAAAATTGAGTTTTTCTTGTTTGCCGTCAGCCGCAATCCGAGGGCCAAAAATTAATACTGAGCGTGCGGCCTATATACTTAGTACATGACAACGCACTGGTTGGGGCCCGTCCGAAAATCTAGGGCAAGTTGAGGCACACGCATACAAAGAAAATAAAAATAGGGGTTTGTTGGCCCAAAAGCAGTCAGCCGGGTCAGGCCGCGAAAATCGGACTCTCGACCCGGGTGTCAAAAAAGGATGTGTCGGTTAGTGCAAGCACCCGTGTGTAAGTGTGTTTGTTAAAATTAGAAAAGATTACAAAAGCTTCTGTGCTGCAAGCTTATCTATGTGTATATCACACTTGTGGATTGGGGCTTACGTGGCTTTTAAAGTTTGGAGTTTATCAATCATGCGAAATTGTTGGGCGACGTGTTGGGGGTAGGTGGCTCTGAGACAAGTCGCCAAGGCCATATTGCGCAAGGACGCGATTGAGGCTCCTGCGTGCATATTTCTCCAAGTCGGTCCACCTCGTGTTTTGCAGTCACGTGCCAACATATCACGTGAAATCTGGACTTACGGCCGCCTCAGTTTTTTTCTTTCATCTTTTTTTGCTCATACACGTGATCTGAAATCACCTGACACAGCGACCTTGTTTCGTCCGTTACCTCTTCTTTGACCGATTCTTCTTGCTAAAGCAACATCTTTTGCAACACAACTACCCTCAATGCCCCAGAACACTCTTTACGTTACTGGCTTCACAAGAGAATCCAAGGCCGCAGACTTGGCCCCCGACTTCGAAAAGTACGTTTCCTCCTCATCATAAGCCTCCTATCATCAATCCCTCTTCGCCCTCTCTTTCTGCTCTTCTGACTGGGTCGTCATCCTCAACTTCCAAGTCCTCCTTTTTCCCCCTTTATCGACCTTATTTATGTTTGCGACATATCTCCCGTCTCTAAACTTCTCTCCATGTTTTTCCTCCTCTTTTTAACTGCCTTCTCATGAGCCTCTAAGCCTTTCCCACCAAGAATACGACACTAACCATTCACAGATATGGCGAGCTCGTCAGATTAGACATTCCACCTCCTAGAAGCGACGATGGTCAAAAGTATGCTTTTGTCGAGTACAAAAATACTGAGGATTGCGAGAAGGCGCTTGAACTAGATGGTAAGACTTTTTCTTACTCAAAGGATGGTCTCACTGTTCAACTTGCTCGTTCAGACCCATTTTCTTCAAGACGAGGCTTTAGAGGTGGCTTCGGAGGCAGAGGTGGCTTCTCAGGAAGAGGTGGCGGCTACGGTGGAAGAGGCGGAAGAGGCGGTTATGGTTATCCTAGCCCATACCCCCCTGTCAGAGGTGGCAGAGGCGGATACGGCTATCAGAATTATGGCTATGAAAGAGGTGGATATGGAGGTGGCTATCCCCCATACCCAAGTCGCGGAGGCCGTGATTCTGGATACGGAGGTAGAGATGCTCCTTACGGAGGTCGCGATGCTCCTTATGGGGCCCGTGATTCTGGCTATGGTGGCCGTGATGGCTACGGCGGCTATGGTGGTTACGGCGGAGGCTATGGCGCTGCTCCTTACGGCAGGGATAGTTACGGCTACCGTGGCTATGACGAGTACAGAGGCAGTGGAGCCGATGACCGTGAGCATGGCTATGAATCCCGTGATAGATACCACTCCGCTGACCGCAGAAGAGGCGCCGACCGTAACTACGGCAGTGGCGATAGACATGCCGCTGAAGGCAACAACGATTCCCGTGAAACATCAGATGCGAGAGCTCCTCCATCTGGTGAACCCGAAGAATATGGCAGAGGCCGTTACTCAAGATCCAACTCCCCAAAGAGAGAGAAGTCTAGATCCCGTTCCCCTAGTCGTTAAGTCTGAACTTCCGAACTATCTTCTGAAAGAGTGATGATCACACACCAAAGTCTCGATTCCAAAAATGAAGTAAGAAAAATAAAAAAAAAAACGAAGAAGAAGAAACACTACCAACTCCAATAAATGATTTTGTCCTATAAAAACTTACAAATTCCTTAAATTCATTTAAGCTCATTTCCTGTCACATAATTATGCTCTTAAGTAAGCGCTGGCTGGCCTCCAGATGTACTCCCGTTGAGCGCAATAGCAGTTAATATTCCCATTCTAGAAGTGTGAGACTGTCCAGGATGCTTCACTGTCGTCCGTATATTGGTTTCGCGTAAAGCCATGAAGACAGTAGTCAACACAAGACTATCCAAATCGACGGAAAGGGTCGAGGAATAATCGGAAACCGCCATTTCCGTCGTATCTTGATAAACTTCAATCTTACCAACCTCTGAATATTTTTTGGGAAGCAATGGAGTTTTGGTCAAATATTCACACGCATCCAGAAATTGACCAAAAGGTGGCATTTCGTGTGGAACACTGCTGGTGTAAAATGTCGCATTATTCCCCTCGATGTTCTGCTCGATGATTGGATTGTTTGGGTTCGGACTGGGGTTTCGTAGACCCTGGAAGTCTTCCAGCGTGCCATTATCAACAGAGGACTTGTGTTTTTTATCACGAGCGGATTTATTGTTTTCGGAATCTTTGTCAATGAGATTGTCCATAAGTGATGGCTGATCCTTATCGAGAATGTGGAGCTTTAGTTCGGGGTTATAGTGGGTGAGATAAGCCATTGATATAGAAGTTCCAAACGCTCTGAATCTGGTGTCCTTGTAGTTAAAGTCCGTGAAAGGTCTGTAGTTGTTTTGGAAAGCTAGAAGGGTGAAGGCGGGGCCGTTTTTTGGCTGAAACAAGAAAGTGTACCTCTTATAATGCTGAGAGTTCTTCAAATGAACAGTGCAAAAGTCATAAGTCTCGAATTGTTCATCATTATCGGCATCTAATCCACTGGGAGCTTCTGGCTTCTCGATGTATCTGCGAAATATCATATACGGTATTTTGCGACGGAATGTAGACATATAAGGAACCACAATTTTGAAAAGGGGTAAGCCCTTCCCTTTTACCTTATAGTCTAGTGGGATAATATGAGACCTAGAGTCGATCTTGCAATTTGGAAACTTTTCCTTCGAGAAGGTCTGGGTATTCTTTGCATGTAAATTCAAACTGTGATGTGTTTTGGAGCTGGAAGAATGTCCCAGAGATCCATTCCTGTTTGACGCACTGTTAGGTGCTTGGGACTGTGCCGGCCTGGAAGCGACCGTAGATGTTTGAGGGCTACTTCTACTTCCACCTCGAGAAGTTGCTAATGTATTCAACACCGAGTTCCTGTTTCTAGACAGACCCGCAATAATAGATTGAGAAGGGGCCCTAGTGGTAGAAGAATCAACAATGTTCTCGTTGCTATTATCTCCAGATTGGACACAGTGGATATTTGAATTCTCGTCATATAGGAAGATGGAGGCTTTACGAATTTTCTTGCTGTTTGAACGTAGATTCTTAAACAACTCAAAGGATTCCAAGTTTGGAAACACATATGTAGTGTTTCTGATGAGTTCCGATACCACAATCATGGTTCGTTTGTGGTTATAACTGGTGATATTCCTATGCATAAGTGAAGGTGTTGCTGACTCGGAAACCATTGTTTTATCATCCTCTGAGTCAACATCTGACCAGGATGGTGGGTCTAGGTGAGAATCCAGAGATGAACCATGGCTGTTTGAAGCATCAGGGGTCGCCCTCGATTGGGAGATCTCGGCACGTTGTCTCCGCACGAGGAAAGGGATGTAAGATGTGAAATTTTCCTCATAAGTATCCTGGAAATGCAAACATTGACTTCGTGTGAGTGTGAGAGTTTCTGCCTCGGAAAGAGCCACCGAGTTCAACGAAAAAGTATCCGATTCAGGGAGTGATTGAATACGGCTGAGTCTGGCCTGGTCAATTGTTGGTTGTGGCAGAAGAGACTCGCGATCTTCCTCATGCGTACCATCTAAAACTGGAGAAGCAGAGGCCCGGGCTGGAAAGGACCTGCTCTCGGAGCCAACACTTGATCTGCGGCGAAAGAGTTTCTTCATAGGAAAGCAAATAGGTACCGAAAACCAATCCGAAGCACGGGTGTATTGTATAGAAGTGCTTGACGGGTTCCGTATGCACACCAGGTTAATTCACGAGGGAAATGAATAGCAGATAATCTATAAGCAAGGTGGGCATTGAATATGAAAAGCCCTATTTTTTTTATATCGGTGCTTCAAGATATTATTGGCTAGTATTTGTCTCTGAAGGAAAATCACTCTCGAAGATAGGCATGAAATGGCTCGGTTGTACTGCACACTGGGTTGTCTGAAATCGGTTTTGACGGGTTCTGCGGCGGCCCTGGCCAACTAGCGCTCGGCATTGCGGGAGCCACCAAAGGGGCAGCCGATGTAAATTACCATATATTCATTATCTAGGAGTGTTCACTGGTGCGTAGCGAGATAGATTAATATATAACTCGTTGATATTTCTTCTTAAGAGGTGATATCTATTAATTGCAGAGGTGATTTTTTTTTTGTGAACCAGATCTATGAAATCTATCAATGACAGTTCATTTTACCAGATCCAGAAAAATTCTGCTCTTTAGACTTGCCTGTGATGTTGATGAGCTTGGACACGTATAAAATCTGACTGCGAGGGTATGAAATCTTTCTGATTTGGATTCTCACAACCAGTAATCTGGAAAAGAGAATAAGAATCACCGCACAATTGATAAAATAGTCATGTATGTGCTAATTGTCATTCAAAGGAACCTGTATGGATTTCAGGAAAAATCTTGCAAAATACACAGTTACAGGACAATATAGGGCCAAATAAAAGGCTAAAATTATGCCGGCTATCCGAAGCGGAATTAGGCGTACATATTTTGTCGTTTAATTTCCCAACCTACTATAAGCAACAACTCTTACGAGCAAAGTACAGCTCACTTATGGTAGAGTAGATTAATACATTAAAAGACCTAATCCGTTTCCAATAGCATCGAGAAAGAAAAAAAAAAATCCGTGGTAAGGTCCAATCAACCCAATCCTAGGTCAGTTAAAGGGCATGTCTCATATATTAATTATTGAGTGGCACTGATCACTTTTGAATCTGCTTGTAGTCACCCACTTTTTGAGAAAAATTCATAAAGGAAGTTCAAAACATTCCCTTGTCAAATTTTTACTCCCATCCCGTTTTTTTTGTTAATATTTTACAATACAGTACAAGTGTTACCCCTGTGGCGTGCAATACATGTGTGAGCTACAGGTCCGGAAAGGTAGTTCATTCATAAGTGTTGGACAAAAGGTGTGTATTCTTGCACTTGGTACTTTCTTTGCACCTTTTCCAAAAAGGGAAATTAGTATACTCTAAAACACCTGGAGGCATACCCAAGCAAAAAGGAACGACCTACAGAATCTGGAACTGTGGGGTAACATCGAGACTTGAGAGCATAATAGCTCGGCCTAGTGCGAGCACATAAACATTGAGGCCAGCTGAGGACTGCCAGATCAGTGATACCATCAATAAGTTAGTTTCATCCACTTTGCCGCATAACATGCCGCAAACCTTTCAGTATAGTTTATCTATTGATTCTAAATACTGTCTAGTTAAAGGAATTGAAAAAAAACTAAGTTGCTCAATTATAATGCCAAAGGCCTTGCCATGGGCAATCCTTTGATTTCCTCTTTCGTCACAGTTGTGCGTAAATTCGTTTCTCTTAAAGTCAAGAGAACCGTGGTCAATACAAGACTGTCTTGGTCCACATCTAAAGAAGATAATTGCTCACATCTCTGCAGCTCTAAAGGACCTTCGTAAACCGCAAGTTTACCAACTTCGGAATATCTTTTAGGGAGTAAAGTCGCTTTCTTCGCATATGCACAAGCATCGAGAAATTTTCCAAAATGGGGCATTCCGTGGGGAACGCTGTTTCCGTACATAGGCGAGTCATTGAATTCTGTTTCTCTTCTGATAATTGGATTATTCGGACTTGGAACAAGGTCTTCATTCCCTTTTTCGTCCAGAATGTTCTTGTCACTCATTGTGAAAAAACTACTTTTTGGTTTTGAAACGAGATCATCCGCAAGTGATGCTTGGTTTTCGTCAAGAATAAATAGTTTAAGTTCCGGGTTGTAGTAAGATGGGGTTGATAAATTTTTAGAAGTCCCAAAAATTCTAAACCTTGTATCTTTATAATTGAAGTCTGTGAATGGTCTGTAGTTGTTTTGAAAAGCTAGGATTTTGAAACAAGATCCGTTTTCGAGCTGGAAATTAAACGTGTATCTTTTGCAATGGGGGAACCTCTTCAAGTACACAGTACAGAAATCATACTTTGCAAACTGATTCTTGTCAACAATCACTGAATGGTCGTATCTCGAGCTTTCGCAATATCTGCGGAAAATCATATATGGTGTGTTTGGCCGGAATGTCGACATGTATGGAACCACAATCTTCAAAATAGGCAATCCTTTTCCAAGAGTGACTTTATTATCTTCGTGGTTAGAGTTCAGCAAAAGAACCCTTGTAAAAGCAGAGTCATCATAAAAATTAGTTAATCTTTTCCGAGGTTTCTTGTTGTTTTTCTTTCGACGTTTAAACATTTCAAAAGACTCCGAGTCTTGAAAAAGGTATAAGCTGTTTCCAATTAGCTCCGAAGCGATGATCATTTTTCTTATATGATTGTAATTGCTAGTCTCCCTGTGCATCACAGAGGGGAAATTGGGCTCAGAGAAAATCGTTCTATCGTCGTCCGAATAATCATTGTTCGCAGCATAATGGGCTCTTGGCTCATATTTCCTTCGTAACACATTTGGTGTATATGAATTAATACTTTCCTGAAAAGAAGATGGAATCAAAAATCCATGACCCCATGCAGACGTGAAAGTTTCCGCCTCTGAGAGTGCCACAGAGGGTAACGAGAGGCTGTTGGTGTCGAGCATTGATTTGGTATCGGAAGTCTGAATCTGCGTAAATAAAGTATTCAGCAAAAATGGATTCAGTTCCGACATTTGAAGACCTCTGGAAGAATGAGAGTGTCTAGTGGGAGCGAAAGGGTTTTGGGACTCAGAATCGAAATCATCATCTGATTTCGTTCCAATTGGAATGTTCATTAGAATGTGGATTGTTCGAAAAGGGTAGTGATGTAAAAAGGAAAGTTAGAAAAGATGAAACATACATGGGGGTAATCTCTGGATATTTATATCATTTCTCAGCTTTCCACGTGAATCAGCCATTGTTACAGATTTATAGTCCCACTCTTGAGTACGCCTAGATTGTCTGTATTTGCGTTAATAAACTTGCAAAAGATGCAACGGAAATAGATTATACAGGCCTTATACAGGCCACCCTGCATGTGTCTGTGAGTCAAGAACGACCGCAGGGAGTAGATGTTTGCGATGGGTTGGAGAATAATGAGCTCACTTGTTTGAGTGTTCAACCATTGCCAATTGTTACTATTTCTTCAATGAAATACTGTTCGATAATTGGATAATCACCCTGAGTTATGCCCCACCATATTATTTTGATGGTAAATCCAACTTCTGGAAAAACTCAATCCATCCAATGTGGGGTGGGAATAATTGGGCGGCTCAGATTTGCCACCCATTCTTATAGTAAATAGAAAAGACTGCATCGCCCTGAAGAGGGGTTTTTGGACGAGATGATTCGGGGAGAGACACAGTTGTTTTTACTCCAAAGTTTATTTGACTCCGCCGTAGAACCTTGAGTTTAGTCGCCCAGAAACTACGTTTCATTAGTTGGCATGGTTTGGGTTATTTGAAAAGTGCAGAAGATAATCCTTCGGCCTGGTTGGTCATTTGGTTAAATGTACACCACGGGTAATTTTGGCTCAAGCCAATATCTTCCAACTTTTTACGACGGCAGTGCATGAGCCGCATCTGGGTTTGTATGGAGCGAATGCGGCTTCGCCGCTCGAAATTATAGAAATGTTACGGTGTCTTAATGCTAGGGACACAAGTGTCGCTGAACACATTTAGTTTAGTATGTGGTGAGTCATTTTTCTTTCTACTCTTCTTGACAACTGAAACGCCCTTATAGGAATATTTATATTTTTTTGAACTTTTAGGGTATGTATCTGTTCTGTGGAATACGGGCAGTGTGCTGGGTGTCAGAAATGATAGCCAGTTATAAGACATAGACTGGCTACTAAGAACAAATACTTTCTCTGATATAACACTTTTCTTCGACTTGTAGGAATCAGGCCTGCCATGAAAGCTTGAATACCATGAAGCACACATGCAACCTTTACCAATACCCAAAAAGGCATTGTGCAGTATCACAAAATACGATCCCATTATAGTTTACGAACATCTCTTTCTTTTTATTTATTTTCAGGAACCAGGCCTACCATTCTGTTGAAAGATCTTTTTTTTTTTTTGGTAATAAGCCAAGGTATTATCAGTTTCATCATTAATTTCACCTATCCTTTTGTCAAGATTGATGTATAAAAAGGTCTCATTGATGAAAAAGGCCTCATTGATGTATGAAAAGGCCTCATACCGTTAATGAGGCGTGCACATAAAACATATTCCGGTCCGAGAAAGCAATTTTTAGCGTGGTGGATAACTTTGGTGTTTTCCCTGATCTTATTCTTCAATGAATTCTAACATTCTAATTCTCTATTTTGAAAGTTCAAATACACCGAAAGTAGAATTCAAGTCCTCGCATACTGTTAAAGAACCCCCTTCCCCTCAGAAGTTTCTTTGTTTTGGATTCTTACTTCAACGTGCCTAGGCTGCGTCTGCTGCTACGTCACCAGGATTTCATGAACACAGCAAAGTATTCGCGCTCCAACAATCACAACCCATAACCCATCAAGTTGCCGTGTTAATTTCAGAGAACACGTGCAAACCTTTCAGAGAAATTTACAAAATACAATATTCAAACGATTTTCTTATGGTCTTTAGTGTTTTATTTTTTTGTACTTTACTAACAGCTTTAGTCACGAACATGTTAAAGCCTTGATTTCGGAGACTTGATAATCTTGGACTTCATTCTCTAATTTGCACATTATTTTCTTTATGAAGCATGCCCAAAATAGAGCAAATACGTTCCTTAAAAAGGTGAACAAACTTTAAAAAAGAAAAAAAAAAGTAGACAAACTACCCCCCGTTTTAGCTTAGAAACCTTTCTGATTCTTTTCGCGACTCATTGCGTTCAAAACTTCTTTCTTCCCTGGGTTTGGGATACCTATGTTGGATCTCATTTTTCTCCATTTATACGCTACCATTGTTGTGCCATGGCTCAGCAACAAACGCACATACCCCAAAGTTTTGAAATGGAAAATAAAGTAAAAAGTGCCGCAATATATGAAAGCTACAAAAATCTTATTAATAAAGATAAATACTTTCTAGTAACACTTCCCCTAACTTTTTTTCTTCTATCTCATAACCTAGTTACTATCTATTGTGGATGTGTCTGTTGCTGGGACTGCCGGCCCGATCTGATAACTGCTCAGTGCCCGCACCATCCGAGCGCAACTAAAGGGCTCCGAATACTACCTTGCATAGCCACCAATTTCATTTCTGGGCAAATCAGACAATAGATTGAAAAGAACAAGTAAAAAAAAAACGCCACACCTACCAAAAAAACCTCACAACAGAACTTTAGTTTTTTTTTAAACTGTCTTATTAAAGAAGAAAAATTTGCAAAACAAATACCACAAAATGCCTGAATTGCGTAGATCTACCAGAGCCTCCACCATTGAAGCCACTAAACGTCTGGAGCAGCCTCCTGTGAAAAAGGCCAAGACGTCCACTGGTGCTAAGAAAGCCGAAGAAAAGAAAGAAGAGCTTTCTGAGGAGAATGAATCTCCAAAGAGTGAGGAAAAGCCTGCTCCAAAGGAATCCAATGTTGGAGAATTGGAAGTCGGAGATGAAATTCCCGACTTGACTTTATTGGATGAAAACGAAAAAGAGGTATCGTTGAAGGAGGCCGCCAAGAAAACAAAATTCTTGGTCATTTTCGCCTACCCTAAGGCCTCTACTCCAGGTTGCACAAGACAAGCCAAGGGCTTCCAGAAAAACTTTGCTGACTTGCAGGCCTTGGGCACCTCCGTCTATGGATTGTCTGCGGACCAGCCTAAATCACAATTGAACTTTGTCACCAAACAAGAATTGAAGTACCCATTGTTGTCTGACCCTTCGAAAAAATTGATTTCCATTTTGGGGGCAAAGAAGTTGCCAACCGGTGTGAAAAGATCCCACTGGATCTTTGTCGATGGAAAGCTTACCATCAAGAAGATCCAAATCAGCCCAGAAGTGAGCGTAGAGAGCGCTTTACAAGATGTGCAAAAGCTCAAGGAAGACTCCGAATCTGGCGAAAAAAAGGACCAAAGTAATGGCGATGAAGTAAAGCCAGAGGAGAAGCCAGAGACCAAGGAATCCACTGAAAATGGCGATGCCAAGGATTAAATGTTGATGTTGTTTCTGCAAACCACTGAATGTAATTTATACAGCACAACAAACGAAAAAAAAGACTGTAGGCCAATCGTTAAATCCGGGAAATATGTACTTGGGAAGTGCAATTTCTTAGAATGTATAGTGGCGAGAATAAAAAATGTTGTTTGATGGTGAATCTCGAATTCATTAGACATTGAATCGAGTTCTGAGACCCAGTATTCAAACTAGTTAAATGTGCTGGTAAAATAATAAAAGTTTGGTAAATGCCATGGTGTGAAATGCTGAAATGTATGGTGACTAGCTATATACCCTTGCTAACAGAGGGAAACTGAAACCAGAAAGGTTTACTATATGAATACGCTCATTGGCTTCTCACAAGAGAAAACAAACAGAGTGTAGGAGTACCACCAAAAGTAAAGATACCTTTGATGCCCACCACACATGCTGGATTACAAAAGAGCAGTATGTGAACTCGAACTTCCACGCAGACTCTGCGTAGTCGAACTGGCCTGTCACTAAACCGGTTTGGCCATCAAACTCCCCCATCATAGCACGGACAACAACCTCACGTATAGGTTTTCGATCTCCCTGCTCCTTTTCATGAGATGCTATCCATTCGCCGTTCTTGTGACTGTACCATGTGTCACAGCCCACATGATCGTGGCCTGTTAAGATGATTCCCTCCTTATCCGCGTTAGGGAAGATAATATCCAAAACCTTCTGAGTAGTCTCGTAAAGCAAATGGTTCTGGGAGCGAAGCAAACCGGTTTTATATGGTTCCCTGGTGTATGTTTCATCGTAGTAGATGTGTTCTGGCCCATCTGCACACAAACCGGCCTTTTTGTAGAATGGAATATGCGTGAGTAGAATCGTAGAGCCTTTAAAGCCAGTATTGGATTTTTCCAAGTTGTGCAAGAATGACCATGTATAGTCTCTGAAATCCTCCTCTAGGGCAGGGCCTTCCAACGAGAGCGAATCCAACACCACAAGACGCCACTCTTCGGGCGAACCCTCATTATAGTTGATCACGTAGTTGTTTTGGCCAAAAAGCAAATGGAATCTTGCCATGTGCTGCCAGGTGGCATCACCGCTATAACCCACATCGTGATTTCCAGTCAAATTGATGAATAATGGATTTTCAAAGTTCGGCTGGTGGTTTTCAGGAAAGTACCAGTCGTACGTATCGTGATAATTGCGGCTCAAAAACCGTTCTTGAGGATCCATAGCCTTTTCCTTGTCCAGCCAGGTGACCCAGTCATAGTCCTGGTGTTTTTGCCACGTGTCGATCACAGTTTGCTTGTATGGAGTGTCTCGAGGGAACAATCTTTCCACGAATCGACGTGTCCGGTTATAGAATTCCGAGTCGTAGATCCACTGCAGCGAAAACTGGTCTCCCATAACAGCCACATGACTGGGCTTCAAGCGTTCTTTCATGGTGTTATATATGTGGCCCAAGTAATAGTCATTTCCGTAGTTGTCGAGTCTTTTAATGTATGGGGTACTGTCCCAATTGCCGTTGATCTGCGGATCGCCAAATGTAAGCATATTGATATCAGAGACACGACCCTTTTCATAAGCTCCTCGAGTCTTGGGTTCTTGGAGACTGGGGAAGTTGAGCAAAAGTGTCTGTAGCCATGGAGAATTCGACAAGTAAGTGTTGACAAAAGTATACTTGCTTCGAACAGAGGTATTGTGCCACTGGCATTGGTGCGGGGTATTGACAATGTCTGGGTAGAAATACACGAACAAGTTTAGGGCTAGGGTCAACACAGTTACTAGCCACGTGGCCGAGGAAAGCTTCAGCCGGGCCATTTGAGCAGTGTGTTTTATTTTTGTTTATTGTTCTCCTTGTAGGGTATTACACGAATCAGCCCAGGCGAAAAAATGCCAATGTCGTGATCTAAAGATCTGGTATAGAGGCGCATCAGGCGAGGGAAGCGGCAGATTGACTATAGGCACCACTGATGGCACTGAGCATGATCCAGTCATAGGGTCTCTCATATGATTTTAAAAGAACTGTGTTTGTTCTTTTTAGTAAGTCTTTGATTCCAATTAAAGTTCACCATGGCGAATGCTTTGTAACATAACGACGAATGTTTCACCATTACACTTTTTTTATCCAGTTTTTGTCTTACTCGTTGAGATGTTCTCGTGATAATGCCGCAAAATACGCAGTTCATTAGTCTCGGTGGCTTTAATGGCTGTTTCGTGTAAAGAATGAATGTATATTTGTTGTGTTGGATTGCCCCAGTATAGGAAGTAAGGAAAGCGAAAAATGGGGTTTTGCCAAGAAAATCACCGTCATTTGAAGTTACCGTAAATAGATGCTTTGAAAGATGGGAAGGTTGGATCTCCATGAGGCGTGGCCTCATTTACGACACCAGACCTAGCAAACACCATAAGAATTCAGCAATTTATTGAATTTTCTTTTTTTTTTGGTTTTTTTTTTTGGTTTTTTTTTTTTTGGCAGATTAAGTATTCGCTGGGTTTTGTCAAGATGAAGTTTAAGCAAGCCACTTCTACTTTTGAGAGTTACCCCAGAAAGAGCAAGCCCTGGAATGTTCTCCAATATTGTAGGTGTTCAGGTCAATCAATCGAGGTTCCGGAAAAACATTATGAAGCCCGAGAACAAGTTTAAGAAGTCTGAAGATAGTATAAGTGTATTTAATTCTTTTTGGTTAAATCAATATGTCCCTTTGGGTCTATTCCTCCCTCTAGCTTGTTCTCATGGATACATCTGACCGGTGAGTAGCAATCTCATACCATATCATTTAGCATTACGTCATGAAGAGATAAAGAGTGGTTGACGAGCCGTGCAATACTTCGTCTCTATTTAATTCACCTTGAAATAACTCAATTTTTAAGATGTGCCCTAGTTTTGTATGTGGTTCCTGGCTATCTTCTTCTTCCTATTAGATGTAGCGTTCCCAGAACATCACATTATCTTCATTTGATGATCATAAACTCTGTGGAAAAGTACAAATCTCTACAAAGCATTATGAACAAAATGAATTCTGATTTTTAATATACCTTTTTTCGTTATTTTGTTGGCGGATTTGACGAGAAGTAGCAACCAGAATTGGCCCATCAGAGGTTATATACCAAGAGAACTTGTCTCCTACAACCTACAAGGGCGAAACATAACCCGAAATCACCCGGCTCCATTGGATATTCTGTTCTTTTTGTGTATTTCTTACTTATTCCATGCAATCGTCTGTCTTCTATCTTCTTACAAAGCTTCACCCAATGCAGAGTTCAACTTGGCAACCTTGGAGGCAATGGACAAGTCCACGGTCTTGTCACCAACGTCCACAATCAAACCACCCAAGATGTCTGGGTTGACTTGGTTGGAGACCTTCAAGGTCTTACCCTCACCGACAAAAGAGGACTTTTGGATGGCAGCTTGCAACTTCTTCAAGATCTTGGAGTCCAAGGCCTTGGAGGAGGTGATGGTGGCCTCAACAATACCCTGGTGAGCATCGAACAACAAACCGAAGTTCTTGTAGATAGAGTTGAACTCGCTCAATCTGTTGTTCTCAGACAAAACAGACAAGAAGTTGGTGACGGTCTTGTCCAACTTCAAGCTGGAGGAGAGCGTGTCGATGACGGTCTTTCTGTCGTCCTTAGACAAAGCTGGGTTGGTCAAAAACTCGTTGACCTTTGGGTCTTGCTGGATTAATTCAGCAATCTTACCCAAACCCTTGTGAGAGGCTTCCACGGAAGACTCTTGCACGGAGGCAGAGTACAAGGCAGTGGCATAGGTACCATCGACACCAAACAATTGCACTGGTGGCTTGACGGACTTGGCAGCAGAGGCCATCGAACGGGCGAAAACACGGGAGGCCATCATATTTATAATTCTAGTGTTGGTCGTTGATCAAAAAAAAAAAAAAAGGACTGTTTAAGTTTTTTTCGCTATACACCTGTGACGACGGACACTCGGGTGCTTGGGTGAGTGCGGATATTGGGGGAGGGGCGTACGGTGTTTTTTTTTTTTTTTGAATTTTTCCTACTCAACCTCGCACCTCGGGCTGGTGTCTCTGGCCGATGATTGGCTGGGGGACCTGACCCGCAGTGTATAGTAGACGAAATTGGTCGTGCGCGACCCAGCCAATACCATTGGTAGGTGCTTGCAAAGCAGTTGTTCAGATTAGAATACTGGCTTTTTCTTTTATTCAGTGATGATAGATCAGAAATTGACATCTTTTATTAGGCAAGATATTTCGTTTTTGGGTGTTCGTACAACATTTGGTGCAACTAAGTTTCAGACGATGCTAATATGGGCGACGCGCAACGCAACCTCACGCAACCCACCGAAGTGGACTGCAATTATTACGACAAATGTTGTGAGGACGTAAACATTATTGAGGCTAGTAGATCCGTTGGAGATTGTTTTATCAACAATTTTGGAACTTTGATAGTATTTGAGACTTTAGACTTAACTTTTTTTTTTATAAATTGGGCTTGTCAGCTGAACCTTTTTCGTTGGCTAGGTCTCTTTTATCATTTCGCATCCGCACACTTCTCCACTAGGCCCTTTTATCAGTGCCAAAGCAGCTCACGTACATTATTACTACTTGATCTGGAAGCTATATACCATTCTATTAATCTGGCGTAAACCCCACACCAAGTAGCTATCTAGCAATTATTCAATTAGCATATACGACAAACATTCAACATTTGTTATTCTGTAGATTTGGTGCCAGTTTAACCCAGTTGCACCCAGTCAGTGCACACCCGTGCACCACACAAGAGTTTGAAAAAAAAACTTCCCAATCTAGGACACCAATTGTACTTCACCAAGTCGCCCATAAAACACCAAGACTTTTGCTATGTTCGCCTTGAGTAAGCGCTCATGGGCTTCGGCTGCACGGTCCTTATTGAGGTTCCAAAGCACCACCGCTAGTTCTCCAATTCTGCCTTCTTCAGGTGCTCATTTGTCTGACATGACGGATTTGGAGCAGAAGGACGAAACGTACAAAAGACAACGAAAACTAGCGGCCACTCAGTTCAAAATGAAGTTGTACGCCAACGGTGAAAACCAACCGGGATCGCTGAACTTCAAAAAACCTATTCATGACCATCTCCACAAGGGTTCTCCCATCAAGGAATTGACCGTAGTCAAGAAACAAACTGCCGGTCGTAATAACTCGGGTAAAATCACCGTCCGTGGTCGCGGAGGAGGTCACAAGCGTCGTGTTCGTTTGGTAGACTCCCATAGACTTTCCTCTGGTAAACAAACGGTGTTGAGAATCGAATACGACCCCAACAGATCTGGACATATTGCTCTTGTGAAGCACAATGAAACTGGTAACTTGAGTTATATTTTGGCTGCTGCTGGCTTGAGAGCGGGGGATGTAGTGGAATCTTTCCGCCAGGGTATACCAAGTGATTTCTTGCAGGAAATGAAGTTGACTAACAATGGTGAAGTTGACGAAGCGTTGTTGAACTCGCGTGTCATGCAAAGAGGTAACTGTATGCCATTGAAAATGTTGCCTGTAGGATCAATTATTCACAATATCGGCTTGCTGAAAAATGGCCGTGGTCAATTAGTCAGAGCTGCGGGTACCTTCGGCCGTTTGTTGTCCAAAGCACCCGAGCAGAACAGGGTCATTGTGAGATTAAGTTCCGGAGAACATCGTTACGTCCACGAGGACTGCCATGCCACCTTAGGAACTGTATCGAATAGAGAGCACCTGGTAATCTCATGGGGTAAGGCTGGTAGAAGTCGTCACAGAGGTTTCAGACCGAAAGTCAGAGGTATGGCCATGAACGCCCACGACCATCCCCACGGTGGTGGTAGAGGTAAATCCAAGTCGAATAAGGTGTCACAATCCATGTGGGGTCTTAAGAAATTCGCCAGAACAAGAAAGTTCAAGAACGTCAATAAGATGAAGGTCAAGGACAGACGTGCTTGATCAGGTTAATTCTGAGCTGGTGAATACAACAAATAATCTTGTACATACAAAGAATAATGCAGAGGAAGGAAACATCAAAACGGAAGAAAGAAAATATATAAACAAATATGTGAAACCCTGTAGATGGCTGATGTTGGTATTAAACTAAAATGCTACTTACAGTTCGCCACGCCAGCACAATCTCTTCACTGAGCCATAATCCTGCAAGGAACAAAACACTAACAAGTATCGCCAGGCCGGCGGCAAACCTGGCCACTCTATTATTGCCGGTGGATCGCCGATCTACGTGAGTTCCACGTGTCCCAGGAGCCATGTGCAAAGGCAAAAGAGGGCTGTTTTCAGAGAGGCCCAATCTACGGGGGGAAATCGCATTCTCAACATCCCCAAAACTCAAGAGATTATCACGCTTGAGGAGGCTATCCTTATTGAAAGAAGTTGGCAACGAGCTTTTCGGGTAATTAAACGGCGATATTGGACGTACTAACTGGGGGCTATGGTAGTCAGAGAAATTCGATATCGTTTGCGCCGCTCTGGGCTCGATGTCTTGTCCCTTTTCATGAACGGAATTAGCCACGGCAGACGCGAGGTCTGCAACTTGGTCGAGTCCGTCCGAAACAGAGAGCTTTCTAGTTTGGTGGGTTTGCAGTTGTTTTGACATGGGTACAATATTGGGGTCATGTACTTTTGGATATGGAGGGCTCCTTTTGTGGATGCAAAATCTCACAGTGCAGTGCGGCAGCACTATAAGGCATCACTCGAACTTTAAATCACAACAGGAGTGTCTTTTATTTTTGTGCTATTTTTTATTTTTTTCTTTTTCTTTAATTGATTCAATTGGAGGGCGAAGAAAAAAAAAAGACAATCAAATGGTGATTTCGCTTCCTGTTGTCATTACAGTAGAATCTTCGTCTTCAACCTCAGATACCATCCCGTCATATTCATCCACGCAAGCAATTCCTTTATGTAAGAAGTCGTCTGGAAACCCATGGCTATCTACTGGTCCCATTATCAACTTCTTCTCATGGCCTGCCATGAATATCTGCTTGTACTCGGCATCAGTATACACGTACTCGAGCTTTGCATCCGCATATGAAGACACATTATGTTGATCACGCAGAAAGAATTCAACTTCATTCACCTCAAGATATAAAAGCGAATTGCCATTGATATTTACAGGTTTGATTCCTTTCAAAGCACTGGCAAAGTAAGGTTTTTGACGGTTTTTGATGAATCTGAGGCTGGCTTCGCGGATAATCACCAAAGATCCGACCGAGTCTAAAGTGAGCAGCTGTCCATATCGAGCCTCAAAGCGCTTCATGGCATCTTGTGTGAATAAAACCACGATCTTATGTGTGGAGTCATTCACTAAAGCCACCAACCCTCCACAAGATGCGAAATTGAGGAATTTGTAAATGCGCACGAGCGGGGTATACTTGATGCTACAATTGTTGGGCCCCCGATACTGTATGAATCTCTTGATCAAAACATCACTAACGTATGATGAGCATGGCTTTACATTCTCTAGTATAGATGCGAGAATCCACGAGCTGAGAAGGACAATAGGGTATTTCATTCAAATAGCGGATGGGTCACGAAGCCCAAACGACGAATCCAAAATCTTGAGCGAGTGAGAAGAAACAGGGGCTAAAAACCTTACTCACAGATGATCATCCATAAAATCAAAAGATAAAAGAAAGTGAATGAGGTTCCCAACAAATTGTGCATTGATTGTTTTAAAGGTTCTTGAAACAGGAAAAGCGCGTGCGGCCATATGTGCACGACATCAACCTGCTCTGTTTCACAATTCGGACCATGGGGTATTTACTATTTACTTCTCGCATCAGATGGCTAGTAGTGTAACAAAATTTTGTAAAGCCATATAGCTTTTGATGTTGTTGACTCTATATACATTAATTTGATTGGGAATGGGGGATAATGGTTACTTCGGGTTGGGCTATTGCTCCGAAGAGAGTTTACGCTTGCGGCCCGTTGATAGTCTTTTCATTCGCTTGGCTTCTCGTTTGGCAGTTTTCTTTAGCATTTCTTTCTCTTCTTTCATTTTGTTCTCCTCGCTCTCGTCTGTAATGGATAGCTCATTAATAGCTTTAAAATGCACCTTTTGGACGCCAACATCATTGTAGCGAATGGTCATAAGGTCGTTGGCATAACATATCTCCATGTCTTCAAATGCGTGGCGTGGTTTGTGATCAATCTCAAATATATTATTTGGTGATTGCTTGAGATATACTTTCATTTTCCCACATGCTTCTTCATACTCCTCAGCCGTCTCAATGAAACTGTGCTTCTCCGAAAACCGCGCACTGAAGTGGGTCAAGATTATTTTGCGACAATTCATCAACTCAGAAACCTTGATAGCTTCTACAATCGTAGTATGCTTCTTTGCAAGCGCCTCTTCAATGAGATCATTGTCCAAAGATGCCTCGTGGATGAGCAAGTCACTATCTTTTCCAATGTCAACGAACCTAGGATTTGGCCTGGTGTCACCGGAAAATGAAACTTTAAATGTGTCAGATTGATCCAATTGGAAATTCATGCTGACCGAATATGCCCAATAACAGTGGATTGCGCGAGTGGTTTGGATCAGTTGGATTCTTAGATCTTTATAAATAAGCCGTCTAGACTCTTCGGACAACGGTTTAAACTCAACCTTTGGTATGCTTTCTGTGAATTTTTTGTTGTTGACTTTCTCCTCGAACTCATTGATTTTCAACTGCTTAAGTTCGGAACGTGGGCTTCTTATGAACTGCTCGCAACTCATATACACGATTCTGTCCATATCATAATTCTGTGTACGTTGCTCAAGCTTGAACCACTCAGTGACAAAGTTATTGAACTGCCAGGGAAGTATGAGATGAAGTTTCCGGGTGTTATTCTTGTTGTGATCGAGCCATGCCGTGATCACAGAAATGATACCCAAATGGTGGTCCGCATGTAAATGACTCAAGAATATAAGCGACAACTCATCAAAGATCTGGTTCAATTGCTCCCTATTATTATGCCCGTAGTTTCTAATCAATGAGCCGATAGTATTCTCACCACCATCAAGGAGGATGGTGTTAAATTTCACTTCCTTGGTTTCTTCATCGACATATGGAATTCTCAACAAATTAGAGAGAACATTTCTGTGAATCGAGGGAAGCGCCGAGCCAGTTCCTAGTGTCACTATCTGCACATTATCCTTCAAAGATTTTGCTTCTTTAATAGTATCAAGAGAAAGGACACTGTTTCCCAAAATTTCGTCTTTCTTTTCTGGTACATTCACTTCCTCATCGTAAAAGGATGACCATGTATCATGGGTAACATCTGATTCACTTAGTTTGACTCCCGAAGGATCGATTGTAAATTGCTGAAGTGATTGTAACTTAGAAAATTGGCCCAATGGAGTAGGTTGTTCAAAAAATGGCAAGTTAAAGCTGTTGTTCATGATAGACTTGAGTTTGAGTAAGTGTACGGCGTATGTTTTGAATACCAATGTGTCGTCAGCAATGGCGGGGTGACTGATGACGTGCTTGCAATCAGCGGGGAATTTCAGAATGAAATTAACATACTGGGGCAGCTGGAAATCAATGTCATCGCCCAAGAGATGGTACACAAGTCCTATGTCCTCCGGGCCATTGGTTTCAGATTTGGAAAACCAGATGTCGTTCTCTATAGTGTTCGCGAGGTAGTCAATGTTTGGAATATCGAGCATAAGCACTTTGGGGAAGCTTTTGGATTCACCCATGACTTGGTGGGGATAAACAGCTTCATTCTTATCGCTCATCACGGTTTCTCCTTCGGTCAATCTTTTGAAGTCGAGACCCGGCTTTACTCCTAAAGCCTTCGCCTTAACGGGGTCAAACTTTCCTCTTACGGGCAAAAACCGAATAATGTAACTGAGTGACTTTTGTGTAGATACATCGACAAAGTCTGTAGGGCTTGGGAGCTCTACATGCGTCAGAATCTCTGCGTCACTATGGTCATATTTGTACGAGTCTGGGTCAGCGCTGTTCGCCTTCAGTGTATCAAGGGGAAACATGAATGAGGTCAATTTCTTCAACAGTGAGAAGATTGAAGCGGACTCCGAAGAGGAAAGGGGTTGGGCTGGTCTTTGACTAGGTATTTTGATAGGGATAAAAGTGGCATTAGAGTCACCAATGAACGACTGATCATCAGTATCCATCACATTCAACTCAACACCTTTACGAAACACAAAGTAACGCCACGTTGCAATAACGTATGTAAGTGTTTTACTTGAGTTTGTGAAAAGGTCAATACCTCGACTAGTGGCGTCGGTGATGGTCAAAAAAAGACCAGGAAGACCGCCAATGTCAGACCAGCTTGATATAATTCCGGTTAAGAATATGCTTTTGAGGCGCCCCACACGGAACCCGTTTTCGTTGAGGACTCTTTGGGCTCCTTCAGGGACTTTTCCAAAAAAGAAGCGGTTTCCTAGCCTATTAGTGAGCATAATAAACGGATGCTTGGAATCGCTGGTGCGATGGCACACGGTGGTGATGGTGAACATTTGAGCGCAACCTTGCTGGGTGTCAACAAACTTCAGAAAAAACTTATGGTATTGTTCGGGAGATTCAAAGAACCTAGGTGAAATATTCCCAGCTCCAGTGATAAAGTTGTACTTTTTTTTGAGTAGTTTTAATGGGTGGATGTATGGTGGTGACGACCCCGGGGTGGATTTTCTCAGAGCGAAGCGAACCTGGCAACAATGTTTTGCTTGCGAGATGTTTCTCTGCAGAAGAAAGCACAGGAATGAAATCAACTTTGCGGGTTATTTTCAGGGTAAAGTTGAGGCGAACGGCGACTTCAAGAGCATATGTCTCTATAATATTTTTTACCAATGGGCCTGGTGTCATCACACAAGAGTTTGGCTCATGGTCTTCGCAGCTCAGCGAAAATTCGCACCCAACCCAGGCTGCAGGTGTGATGCTCTAGAGAGACGGAGATGGGCAAAGCATTTCTGGATATTTCTTTTTTTTAGAATTCAGAAATAATAATGCTTTGGAGTTTTTATAGCTTTCTGAGGTTGGCGAGAAGGCTCTCTGGAGGTTTGTGGTGGTTGAACTGTTTGCTGCTCAGTCAAAGGGCCACTTTAATAAAGTCTCAGCTTGATCAATTCACCGCACTAACTTGTCAACTTGTTGTACTTTCGTCCGTCCGCCCGTCCACCCGTCCATCCGCAATTTCTGTCTTTTGTTTCTTCTTTTCGTACTCTAAAGTTTTTAGTAGTGTTTCAGCCAAACCAAATCACCTTTTATTCTTGCATTTGATGTTATTGATATTTTCAAATGGTCTTTCGAGTAGGTCCACGGGAACAGCAGATTGGCCCGGGCCCTCAGAAGTGTTTTTTCTTTTCAACCACTTTTTACTCATTGTCGCACCCGCATTACGTCGGGTCCAAAGAGGCTGCAAATTGAAGTGGGTCTGTTATTGGTGACCAAGTCCACATTTTTGTTTCCTAACCGCCAGAATTTGGACTGTCAACGCTATAGTTATTGGCAAGTTGATTACCTCTTCAACTTTGGATACTTGAATTTTTTATTCTTCCTTTCTTCAAACATTTAACTCTCACTACCCGCAAGGTGATGTCCAAAATCGACGGCTTTAGCGTTACCCCACGTTGTGATTAATGAGAAAACGCATATCATAATTATAACTCTTCTTCCCACCTTTCCCAAGTTTTCAGTGTCTTCAATCCTTAAACTTATATTATTGGAGTATCCCGGTCATTAATTTCTGAATTTATTGTTTATTTTCTGGAAAGAGAACCGCCTTAATCCTGACCTCCAAAACATATGGGGCGTGCACGGATGGGGTGGGCACGGATTGGGTGTGCACCGATTGGGTGAGTCTGTGAGATTTGGCGCCCCTCAGAAGGTCTTGCCCCAGGTTTCTGCGCTCCTCTGCATATCAAAATTCACAAGCTTATTTCCCCAGATCTCACCTAAGGATTCATCTGCCAACTGCCAGATTACATTTAACCAATACACCGCAACACGATATTTTACAATAAGTCACTTAGAAAAGTATTATAGAAGGATTATATATATAAACGAAAAGAAAAGAAAAGAACAAATAATACGAAAAAAAAACCGCCAAGATACCAAAATACAAATACATTTTCGATTTTGTTAAGGGGCACGAATAGTATATTGTATCCCCTGTTTTCTGCACCACGCCTTTTCTAATCGCCCCCACATTTCATTTCATTTCATCCTCACATACATATTGATCTTCCCTACACTTTTAAATCTTACCGGGAAGTATGTCTGCTTTGGTATCTCTGTCTCACACAGATATTCTTGAATCCATCTTCAGGCAAAACCCGAGCCTTAGACCCATACAGCTCCAATATAATGCCAGCGCTAAAACTAAAGTCTTGAACACACTTCGGGTGCTACCACTCATGAGGAGTATTGTTCCTTCGGTTGACCAACGTGAAGAGCTCATAAATAAGCTTTTGTTGGAACAGAAAAGCGCCGTCACTTATAAAAACTGGTATGAGGTATCTGCTCAGTTAGATGAGTTGACCGGAAGTAATGTGTGGAAGTCTACCCCGGAGCTGCCCGACTATGATTACAACCTGGTGCACCAACAGATGACCGAATTGAAACAAGCACGTCTCAGCAAAGATTACAAGCTTCTCTTGTACTTGGTGCGAACCAAATGGTTCCGCAACTTTGCCAATATGGGCAGTTTAAGCCTTTATCGCCACTCGCATGTGGGGACTAAAAAGCTCATTGAAGAGTACATTGAAGAGTGCCAAAAGGCGCTCTTGTATTTGGTCCACGATGAAGATGTCAAACTAGATGACCGATACCTTCTTGGGATGCTCATACAGACCAGGAAAAACATCGGAAGGACAGCCTTACTTTTGTCTGGCGGATCTACCTTCGGCATTTCTCATATTGGAGTTTTGATTGCACTTCTCGAAAACAATCTTCTTCCCCGTGTTATAAGTGGCTCGTCCGCTGGATCCGTCATCGCCAGTATTCTTTGCACCCACACAAATGAGGAGACAGCACAGCTTCTTGAATCAATTCTTGAAAAGGAATTTAAGTTTTTTGGCACTTCGTTGCTGAATAGCTCGGATGGAAAACTCAAGAGTCTCCTTGAGAGCATCAGCCATTTCTTAAAATACGGTACTGTTTTTGATATTGGAAATGTGCGGGACACAGTGTACAGCTTTGTTGGGGACTTGACATTTAGAGAAGCTTATAACCGAACCGGAAAGATTCTCAACATCACAGTTTCGCCTGCATCAACACATGAACAAACAAGGTTACTCAATTATTTGACTGCTCCTCACTGTCTTATATGGTCAGCCGTATGTGCATCTTGTTCTTTGCCCGGCATATTTGCATCCAATTCAATTTACGAGAAAGGCCCTGGTACAAACACTATCAGAGAATGGAATAACGACCAGTCACTGAAATATGTTGATGGTTCCGTTGATGGCGATCTTCCAATAACCAGGCTTTCAGAAATGTTCAATGTTGATCATATCATTGCTGTACAGGTGAATCCTCACGTGTCTCCCGTCTTAAAGGTATCCGTTGGGAATGTTGGCGGTAAAACTGATTCAGAATTTACCAATAGTCTCCGAAATGTAATGAATGGCTGCTATGATTTCATTCTGAACGAAGTTATACACTACTTGCAGATTTTGCACGAGCTCAATATTCAAAAGAATATCACTTCCAAGATGATTTCAATCTTGACGCAAAGGTACTCCGGTGATATCACTATTCTTCCTGAATTGGACGTGTCTGACTTCTTATTGCTTTTCACAAACCCGACTCCAAAATTCATTCTCGACTTTATTTTGAAAGGTGCAAGAGCAGCATGGCCAAAAATCACGGTTATTAACAACCACTGCGGGGTTGAATTTGCTCTTGACAAGGAAATTTCTGTCTTGAGAGGCCGCATAATCTCGAATTCAAACAACAGACTCACATACAATGAGCCTTCCAGCAAACTGGAAATACTTAGCCGTGGGGCAAGCTCAAATGCGTATTTAATTAGCACACCGGTATTGAATGTCGGAAACTCGAAAGATAACATCGCCTCTCAGTCATCTCCAGCAAATTCCCGTCGGAGAAACCCTCAGATTCGGCGCCACAATTCAACAGGATTCTCGGGTATAGATCAGAGAAATACTAGAGATTTGGAGTCGAATAATGTTAAAAGAAAGCTACTGGATACAGCTTCTTCGACTCCTTGCAAAACTGCCGGCAGTGCATTGACTTCTCACAAAAGCGATGCCAACATTGCTGGGATGAATTCCAGGTACTACGAACGGACATCTCCAGAGCAACCCATTGGCTCTGAAAGAACACGCAAAGCTCTAAGTTCTGGTAGTATGTTATTTGACAATGCCGTTTTCGGTACCGAGAATCAAAACCCGTTCAACTTTCGAAGTAGCCCCAAACACGAAAAAAACATACACAATTCGTCAGAATATGGCACGTTTGTTAACAAGACAAACGGAAATGAGGCGAAGCTGGACTCCACTAAAACCTCCGAGCTGCAAAAGGAAAAGGCCAATATGCCTAAATTACTGAAGTCGACATCTACGAACAACTCCGGGATAGGATTGAACATCTTGAAGGAGCCCACAAAATCTTTGACAATTTCCTTACAAACCACAAAAGACAACGCATCGCAAGATTTGAGGGGGTATTATATGGAAAACGAAAGAACCTTCAAGGGTCTCCATTCTCCTGATTTACGTCGGCAATTTAGTAAGAGCCGGCTCGACAGTGACTCGTACTACTTAAGCTCTAGATTTCAGAGAATGTCGTTTAATAGCTTTGACGCTAAAGATCCAAGTCAGGAAAGAAGCGGAAGCGACTCGCGTGATACACCTTTCAGCAGCGACCCCGACTCTGATGGCACGGTTCCCGAGCTGAAATCAGCAGGGGCGATGAATGAAGATGAAAGATATGCTTCCCTGGATGATACCAAGTATTTGCGTAGAACCATATCTGAAGATGCACGTGTTCAAAACTGAAGGATATCGTGTTTGCCCAAATGCCAAAAATGAGGCTGATGATTTTAATCTGCACCTGTGAGTGAGAAGAATAATGGTAAAAGCATCCCCGCAATCGTGAAAAGGAGGTCGGTATGTGAAGTCTGAGTTGCATGGGGTAAATCGAAAGGCGACAGCTGTACTGAAGCAATGGCCGGCCCATGACTAGTCTTCTCGGAATTCTCCTTCATAACGTGTAGCACACTGAATAGAAATGTCCCGGCGCTGAAAAGCAACAAGATTCCCAAGATGAAAGGGCTTTTTAAGTCGAAGAGAAGAACAAGGAAGTATGTGAAGATCGACGATATGGGCGTTGCTAATGCAAATGCAATAATGTGATATTTACACATATTCAGAGACACGCCTTCTCTTAATAATATCACAGTGAGACTGAATGCTGTCGGAATCTTGTGAATGATGATCATGAAGAAGAACAACAATTTGAATGTCTCGTTGTCATCCAGAAATGATACACCGAGAGCGATCCCATCAACGAATGAGTGCACGATTAGGCTGAGAGTTAGTGTCGACTTAATAATAGACAGCCCGATAGTCCAGAAGAAGCGCAGGTATCGCAGGTCGGCAATAACTGTTGCTGATGGTGCCTCACGCAAGCTCAATATATATTCACTCACGAAAAGAACAATAAATCCAAGCAAAAGCGAGGCACCAACGATAAACGAGGCAGGCAACCCTAAAGACTCGAGATCCAGCAATGTTTCCAGGGCAGAGAAAAGCGTCAGGACTCCTTCTGGAAGTATGACTCCCAATGCAGTTCCGATCAAAATACCAGTACTTAGTGCTGAAACTTTGGACATGTGGTTCAGCACGATGTTAAATTTTATCGAGGCAAGACCTGCCCCAAAGGTGGTAATTGCCATGATAACGTTAAGTAAGACGAGCAGGAGGAGTGCAGACATCTTTTTTTGTTATTATTGGGGTCAAAAGTCTATCTGGACTCAAGGGGATTATGTCAGTTGAAATAAATTGTCAGATTGACGACTGTCTGCTGCGGTGCACCTTATTACTCTTATTTCGGCGAGGGCTTGTGCGGTTTTCAATTGGCGGAACGGGTAAAACTTATAAATTACTGACTGGATATTTATGTTCAATGTTACCGGAATTAGCCCAACTGTGGAAAAAAGCCTTTCTTTATATAATAAGAATTTGAAATGGGTTTTCTTAGAGATAAACATGTTTTGATACTATCTTTTTATAATTATGGTTGGTGCCGGAAAATTTCTTCTGAATTTCGCAACAATTTTATCAACTGCGGTAAATATTGAGATTCAATTCATGTACAATTCAAAATAACAGCCAAAATTTGGCATAGAAATTCTATAGTATTATTATAGAACATCCATATTTGGGACTATACATTAAAAAGAACTACATAAGGTTTTTAGTAGATTTATGAACATATCCTGGCAAATCCGATAATACTGAGGCTTTGCCCCACCGACGCGATAGGTACCCTATCTTTCAGATTTCATCATGTGCTTGAGCACATACCTAGAATTTCAAAATTCATTTACCGGCCTTAGTTCTAAAATATCGAGAGAATATTTCCGTAAACCCGTGTTATTTCCCAGATTCTTCGTATTGGAGTGAATTTGGAATCTTCAACTTATGCCTAGCTCTTATCTCCGGGGCCATATATCTCGCGACACGTCTGCAGAGCACGCGCATCTAGGCCCGCATCTAGGCCCGATGCATAAGTGACCCAATACGAATACACTTCGATAGATTACCACCACCTAAATGGAGTTGGAGGAGGAAATTCTATCAGATAAAATAGACTTGGCGGTACTCCAGTTCAAGGCTAAGAATTATGAACAATGTGCTACGATTTATTCCGAGCTAGTGCTGAAATTATCGTCTTTAAGTGAGTCTCGCGTGATCAAAATCAGAAGATTTCATGGTCTTAGAGACAAACCAGCCTACGGCAAGACAATTCACCCTAAATTATGTGGGATTCTCGACCAAAGGGCAGCAACGTATGAGAAATTGAAGTCGCAGCGTTTGGCCCGACAAGACGCCCAGAAAATAATTGCCTTGGACCCTGTGAACTGCAAAGGGTATTTGCGGCTTGGGAAGCTATACCTAATGGACGACGATAGGGTGGCTGCGTATAAGATATATCAGCAGGGTGTATTTTTGATTCAGAAGGCGTTGGAAAAAAATAAGTTCCAGGTCCCTGAACGTCTCTGGCGGCAATTGCAAACTCTGTACAGGGATCTAAACCGGACATTGAAGCAAGAACGGGCATCTGTCGGATCCCAAAGCCGTTCTACCAAAGACAAAAAACTATCAGAAGCTAAGAGTAACCCTTTGGCTTCGAGGTCCCCTAGTATTCTACCAAATTACTCTCGGGGACTTCAAGGTCAGCTAGACAGAATGCTTCCTTTGAAAAGGAGCACAACAGAGCCCGCAGTGCCTTCAAAGCGACCAAGATCAAGCAGGGACATTTTCCACGTGTTTCCTAAAGAAGTCATCGAAATCATCTTTGCCACATTACCATTCCGGGATGTTTTGAGGGCGCATTTGGTTAGTAAAACTTGGTACGAGACGCTCATCAGTCTTCCAAGATTATATCAAAACAGCTTCGTCCTTAAACACCGTGTCACAACTCCCGAATATTTCCATGGGTTGAAATTGATGAAAAAAGTACTGGAGTACCTGTTTAGTAGATCCATAAATCTCCTTAGTGTATGGTCAACGCTCAACACCCACCATTTGGGAAAGATTATCGAAAGTGTGATCTCTGATGGAAGTCTAAAGTTATCGAGACTAAACCTTCTCGAGAAGGGCCTTTCGATGGAACTAATCTTCCAGAAATTGGAAAAGTGTAAGTGGGACTATTCAAGTCTTCGGTCAGTGCGACATTTACGCATGGGAATCAATTCTTCTCTTTACCATGGGAACGTTCTTTTCAACATCTTTCCTGCTCTAGAGTCATTGGAAATACTATGCCTTGATTCCATGTCACGTAAGTCTAACATGCTGTTGATTCCATCTTTTTCGGATAAATATCACCAGTTTGTGAATGAGGCCATGTTTATCAAAAGCCAAACCACTATAAAGAGACTAGTGCTTATCAACCATCCATTATTGAGACGAGAACATCAGCATGTGCGCCCAGGCCAGATGTCGTTCGAACCAAAGCCGCCGTTTTTGGGTGTTTCATTTCCTCTGCTTACGGAATTGAAAATAACTAGCTACGACTTTTCTGGTGTTGCCGTAGAGCTCCAGTCCTTTTTAAGGGAGGCTGTGTCCTTAAAGGAAATATACTTGGAGAACAACGACGAGCTTTCACTCAAGAAATTTCTTTTGTTGCTTGCCCTGTGCTCACCTACATTTAAACTTACCCTGTTCACGCTTCGTGAGAGTCATCAAGACGGGAGTTATAATATAGATGAAGTGGTGGCAAATGATCTTGAATGTCTACATGGCTTGTCGCACCTCGATATCTACGGCTCGTGCATCTCCAGTACGGGGTTGATGAAGTTGTTGACGATCGTCAATACGGAAGGCCGTTTATTGTCGCTAAACATTGGCCATTCAAGCTATGTTCAGTTCAAGAACGATAACTTTGTTACAGGAACCACTGTGTTGAAATTTTCCCAACTATTTGAACTCGTGCCAAATATTGAGGTACTCCATGTTCCTGAGCTCAATCTTGACAATTTGTCTATGCGGCTTCTACGTGAAGACTTGGGAAAGTCATACTCTGGAACAAGCGGAGGGCCTAAACTCAAGCATTTGGACTTATCGTTTTGCCACCTGATAGATGGCATTGGGCTCATGAATTTATTTCGGGGCAGCCTGAGAGACTCAGATATACTGCAAATGAGCCTTGAGACTCTAACTTTAGACGGGATGCATTTCAACCTGGACACCCTTCAATTATTACAGAAAAGAGGCTTCATCAAACAGATACATAACGATCCGTTCAAGAAAAAATGGAAATCGTATGGCATCAATTCGCTCGTGCTTGAAATCAACTAATTCTGTTATGAGCCACGCACGCACATACCAAATGCGCGATGACTTTCTTGCAGGCGATGGATGCGATTGAGGTAATGCACATGTGGAAAAACCGTGTTTTAATTTGAAGACATACACTTACCAGAATCAAAATGGCCCTCACCAGAAGTGGAAAAGCCGTAGGCAGCGGAAAAAAGATTAAGTTTCTGGAGGATGGACAACTCCCAAGTGGAGTCGAGGCATTGGTAGTGTCATCAAGAGAATCTACACAAGAACCCGAGCAATCAGATGGGGGCTCTGAAAGTGAACTGGAGGAAGATTCAGATGAAGCACCTGAAGAGGAATCAGTTTCGCAGCTGAAGTCTGCCTTGTTGCTGAAGATGAAGGAACAGGAGAAGCTAGAACAGAAGTTGCGGAAACAAGAGAGAGAAAAGAGAAAGCAGAGAGATTTACATTATAAACAACAGCAGGAAGCCAAGCGAGAGAAAATTAAAGAGTTGGTGGCTGCAGATGAACTACCTGACCTTTTACCCGAAGAAGCATTGGAGTCAGACAACGAAGACGATGCTTCCGCAATCATCCAAACCAAAAATGGTAAGCATTTGCGTAGCGAGGACTTCGAGAAGGAGGATGCTGCGTTGAGAAAGAAAATGAAGCTAGAAAAACTTAGAAATCTCAAGGAAATGAGAAACCAGGCATTGAAAAAGGGGCCTGTTTACGTGCAAGTGCAACACGATACCACGTCCAAGAACCAGGTGCCACGGGCGGAGCAGAGTGTGCTTGCCACCAAGAGTCAATGGTTACAAAGGGAATCACTTAATAGAAAATAGGTATTGGAAACGATAATTTTGCAAGAGTTATGAGAAAGAAATGATGGATATTTATTCACTAAAAGGGAGGGTGTTATTCAATTCATATGCATGTGTTTTTCCAACCCGATTTTCCAACCCGATTTTCCAACCCGATTTTCTGCTAGCCAGAGGTTTTCTCATGATCGGGATTGAAAATTAGCATATTCAAGTTACGAGGGCTCGCTGGGGACTCGCTGGGGACTCGCCGGAAACTCACTAGCGACACTGGAGAATCAGTTACGTTTTCTGGAACTTCTGGAAGAATTAGGATTAGGTGATCCTGGAGATTAGCTCTGGAGAGTGCTATGTATGAATGAATCAAGTACAATGAAAAACATTTTAGAAACACCAGGGTGAATATCAAAACACCATGAAACGAGGGCTTCTTTGACCTCCAATAAAAGAAAAAGAAACACACCGAACGCATTTCAGTTTATTTATCTGGAACCCCGATACGCTCGTTTCTCGTGAGCATGGGTTCCTTAAATATGATCGGGTTCAGTTTATCTTGCTCCTGGCTCTGGTCCACATGCGAGAAACAAGATTGCTGTTTCATTGCAACCGAGTCATCATACTCCAATATATCCTCGGGCGTCAACTTGATTGTTGTGGCAGGTCTTCTAAGCATATTGGCAGATTTCGTTCAAGACAAAAACACAGTAAATGTTTGTTGAGAGTCGACGATGTGTTGAAGCAGTGGGTGTATATTTGTTTTAGACTTAGTAGGTCTAGAAAATGTATGAAGTTTCGGTGATATCAAAGCCGTTTCAAGAAAACACCTGACGATTATATCACGGCAGTTGGATGTGATACAAATGCTCGAGGAACCTGGCACACCGCACCTTACACCTAAGTTTGGCCCTATTCTAATGTGCGCGCACTCGGCCCAGTTTCTGATGGTCGGCCCAGTGACAGCTTCTGGAATTAGGCCCTATATACTCAAAATATCATGTGTGGAATATATTTCACGGTGGGGAAAAATCGGCCAGAATCACCACAATGGCTACCGAGACAAGCCGAAAAAACTAGCTCCATCTTTCAAATGGACTATTTTGACACGGTTGAACTTTCGGCCCAGGAAATCAGCCATCTCATCGCACAAGACTTGGCCTGCGATACCGTCTTGTCACATGAGGATTCACAGAAATTAGCCAATGTTGACAAACTTCGAGAACTACAGGAAACGCTAAATACCTTTAAGAATGGAAAACACAAGGTGCAAAACCGAGAAAAAATCGACGCCATTGAGGCTGAAATGGCCCGTCTACTGGATGCGGGGTCACTGATGGATAAGTCACTGCAAGATGGCCCGGCTCAGAATGGGTCATGGGATTCTCTTCGTGCAGTCATTTCAAGAGGACCAGATTGTGTTCAGTACATTGAGATGGAGGCCCAAGGAAACCACTTCCAGATACTTTCGTCGGTGCTTTCTCTTCGCCAACCGTTAACCAAACAGCCATTTCTTGGCGTGGGATGGATCTTGCAATTCAATGGTGAACTCTATAACAACGAATGCTTGAAAGTAAATGATACCAGATTCATTATGGACCAGCTCCAGTATGAGATTGAAAGAGGAGCAAGCAGGCAGCACGCTGTTTTGTCAGTCATTGAAAGGTTGGATGGTGAATTCGCCTACGTTCTTACAGACACTCTAGAACACAAGATATACTTCGGAAAAGACTCGGTGGGAAAGCGGTCTCTCCTATTTGAAAGTGCTCCGGAAAAACTTTCAGTATCTTCTGTTTTCCCCCATACGGCCTCCCATTCGGTGGAATGCAAGGGGAACCAAGTATACATGGGCGACTTGGCAACGTACGAAATCACAACCTTCGAATTGAACACGAAATGGCCCAAACCCATCCCCGGAGGCCAGGTTGCTAATGCTGAAAGCCAAGAAAGTACACTCTTGCAAGACTTGCATACACACTTACAAGAAGCATGCGACAAAAGACAAAGTACCATCTATCCTTTACACCCCCAGTCAGGAGAAGCAAGAATTGGAATTTTGTTCAGTGGAGGCCTAGACTGCACAGTTCTTGCTGCTGTGATTGCCAACAACTTTGTTCAGCGTAATCAGACTTGTCTCATAGACTTGTTGACGGTAGGGTTCGATAATCCTCGCACTGGCCTTTCAGCTGCCAGCTCACCCGATCGAGTGCTTAGTGAACAGTCGTGGTATGAGTTAAATAAGCTTTTCTACGGCTCAGGTGTGGATTTCCGGCTTGTCCAAATCGATGTGTCATACGCTGAATGGTTAGCTCATAGACAAAGAGCCCGGCGTTTGATATTCCCATGCTCTACGGAAATGGACTTGTCGATTGCAATTGCATTTTATTTTGCCACCCGGGCTACCAACTGTGAAGTCTTGCAGATCAGTCGTGACATGAGGGAGGTTTCTTGGCCAAACTTCAGGGAACTGAAACAAGATTTTGTCACAAGAGAAATGTCGTACAGTTCAAGTGCAAAAGTGTTATTCTCCGGACTAGGCGCAGATGAGCTTTTTGGAGGGTATTCTCGACACGAAAACATATTCCATGGGCTAAAGGAAGATGCTCTGGGTAGTGATATTCACACTAGATATGACGAGCTATCAGACTCGTTGGTTCATGACATAAAAGTCATTTACGAACGGAACCTTGGCCGTGACGACCGTGCCATTTCCAGCTGGGGAAAGGAATTGAGGTACCCTTATCTAGACCGAAACTTTGTCGAGTGGGTCATTGGAGAGGTTAATCCGCAAATGAAGGTGAGTTTTGATTGGGTGACGCAGCGAACCAAGAAGGGAGAGAAGCGAGTGATGAAGTTCGAAAGGAAGTACATCTTGCGCAGGTTGGCCGAGAAGCTTGGTCTACAGTTGGCGTCAAAAGAATTAAAGAGAGCAATCCAATTTGGGGCAAAAAGCGCAAAAATGGAAGTGGGCCAGCAAAAAGCCAGGGGGACGGATGTATTGTGAACCTTTCTGGGCATAAGCCTACTACGATGCCAATGAAGGAGTATTGACGCTCTTTTCTTGAAAGTGATGGATATATTTATTTCTAATGGGAACCTTTTGTTTCTTTAGTTCACTGGGGCGATTTTTGGCTCAATCACCAAACAGTCGCTGCCTGAGAGCAAATTTTTATTGGTCTCGATAGCCAGGATATCAAAGTTGACATCATCCAATTTGAGGTGATAGACCTCGCCACGGATCCAACATTTCCGGCCAGTTTTTTTCGCTACCGAACATTTTACCATGATATACGACCCCGTCTTGCATGGTCTATAGTAGTTAATGTTCAAGTTTGCAGTGACTCCCTTTTTTGACTTTATGTTTTGGAACGCAAGACGGCAACTCACTTCGTCCAATATAGTCGCAATCAATCCCCCGTGCACAATATCGGGATGGCCTGAAAGATGTGAGCCCAAATGGAAAAACGTGTAGCTGTAGTTATTCTGGTGTGAAGACACAAAATCGATGTCGCTAAATTCGGAGAGAAACGTATCGTCTATGATGAAAAGTGTTTTAGACCGCATATTGATTTTATCCTCGCCTCGTAAAACATGTCCGGTAAGGGCAGGACGAATGGTTTCCTTGATGCTTCCGCTATTGGGGTTTTGCTTGGTGTGCTGTTTGTGAACGTTAGAGTAATGTTCATAGATGGGATGCTCATAGAATCTGTCGGCAATAGGATTTGCATCTTTACCCAAGTCCCAGTCTTCTGAGTTAATTACTGGTTCAATTCTTACCATGAGAAGCAGAATATGTGTTAAGGATGGATAGGAAAGATTAGCAAACAAGAATTAAGAGAAAAATAAAAAGCAAACAACAGAAAAAGACAAGCAGAAAAAGACAAGCAGAAAAAGAAAACAGAAAAAGCTTGTCCGAGATTTCAAATACTTGGCTCTTGAAAAATCGGGAAAGAACATCACTTTTGATGCATACAACCTGTATATGTATATATGAATGTCTTTTGGTTCTGCTTTTGGCGAGTTATATGTATATGACGACATTGTCAGCTGGGGGTTGTTTATATCGGTTTTACTAGTTGGTCGGGTATATTTGGCGAAGGATGACCAAAAACATTTAAACAGTGGCGAAGGCTGCCCGCATTTCCTTGGTTATGATTTCATTAGGTACAATGTGACGTCTATCATCGGTGAAGATGTTTAGCCGTGGTGATACTGCGGCTAGACCTATTCTGTGAGATTGCGGGGACCCTTCCTAGGCTATACCTCAAAATATTCCAATATAAATGTGCTCGCCTGTTTCAAGTAATTATGTCGGGGAAAAGCGGAGACAAGCGTGTCAGATTGGAGCCATATATCATTGAACAGAATTAGATGTCCAAATTAAGTACCACCAAGGCAATAGCCACGTCCCCGTATACATCAGGTATAACACTGAGGTATAATGTCACTGAGGCATAATTTCACTGGGGCATAATTTCACTGATGCATAATTTCACTGAGGTATAATTTCACTGAGATATAATTTCACTGAGATATATCTTGTGATGAAGATTCCTTCTTAACCCCTGAAAGTGCTAATGTAATATAATGGAATAACCATCAGGTTTATTTATTTTTAAAGAAACAATTTTATTACAGGTGGCCTTTATAAAAATATACTATAAACATACATAGAAACCCCTGAAAACACATTTTGATGGAGCACGGAATAATCAAGTTATCCAGTGCTCCCGAACCCTATAAATTCCTACTTACTATAGCCGCTCTGTAGTCTCGATTTAGAAGTCGTGAAGAACACTTGTTATAACCAGACGTGAAAAATTGCCTCTTGCCCTTACCCAGAAGTGCTAACGGCGCAATGATGACACTGTAAACGGCGGACAGACAATAGAACTGTGGGGAAACATCGAATCAGGAGATTAATGACTCAATCGACAAGGCCCAGGAGTATCGGCCAATTGTGAGCTGAATGAGTTAGAAGCCCATCTTAATGCCCATGACAGTACCAGCTAAGTAAAAACATCTGAACTGTGCAGATCCTCAGTCACAATGATTTGAAAAAAGAAGAAAGCACGGCTTCAACTAAATAAATAAATAAACTTAAACACAAATCATTGTAGTGGAAATCAGGTTGATCACCTTCGAATATTCAATAAAACAACCAATAAAACAACCGAAACCGTGACACAACCATCAGAAAACTACATCATAAAGAGACGTACAACAGACACAAAAAAAAAAAAAAACAACACCCCCATAAATAAACACCCTCCTAGTAACCCGTTTAGTTCAAAACACCCAGGAAAACCTTCTTGAAAGCAGCCTTGCCACCCTTTTCAAGATTGTTACCGTGACATAACACAATGGTATCGAAATCCCACGCATATATAGCCCGGAGACCTTGCGCTGCCTTCTTTTGGTTCACCAATTGACGGAAAAGAAAGGCTCCCACTGCACTGTCCGGGTTGAGGTACCTTGCAATGAAAGACCAGCCAGAAAAGGCAAAGTAGTTCAGAGGGAACCCGGTGGCAGGACTGAACTGCTCCATTGGTTCATCTGTACGCAAGTTAAAGATCAAGTCGCCCTCAAAAACGGTTTTGGAGTCTTTATGGTAAGTGATGAGCTCCTTGTTTCCATGAGATGGAAGGTACACGAACTCAAAGCTGTCCAAGATTTCAGCCTCAGCAACGCCAATTTCCTTCAACGTCTCCGAGGTGATTCTCTCGTTGGCATACTTGGAAGTGATGACGTAATCCGCGGTAACACCGTCGTTGAATTGGACTCCTTCCATGGCAATGATCTTTAATTGAGGGAACTCTTTCTTGAAAGAGGGAGCGGCCATGGTGTGCTCCAAATCCGGCACAATAAGGTGGGACACATTGAAGCCGGACTTTTTCCCCGTGAGCAATTCCAACGCTTTGTTGACATCATCACTGAAAGGCATTGCCGACCACACCACAACGGAGTTTTTAACGTGGATGAGAGCCATACGCGCACCAAAGTTGACCTTGTCAAACCGTTTGAACCCGGCCACGGAAAGCACAATGTTTTCGGCAAACTTCTTTGTAGAGACGACCAATGGATTAGGGTACATTTTGATAATAGACAGAAATAAAGAGCTCCAGTAAAAAATCAATACTTTTGCTTCTTTCAAAAGTGTTGATTCTAGGTTTCATAATCAAATGAGACAGGGCATCTGGGGCGATAAGTGGAGCAATGCGCGCACTGGAGACTCAACATGCAGGAAAACAATATGTAAGCAGCAAGTTTTGCAGAGTACTAGACTCTTCTGAGAAAGACTATCTTATGAAACTGGCCGGTAGTCATATCGTCAGCATTCAAGAATGACAATCTTGCTTAAAATTGGTCTCTTTTTTACTCATTATGATATCAATATCATAAGCTGTAGTCACAGTAGTCACAGTAGTCACAGTAGCTTGGCTCTGAGGCTCGGTCTAGCTATTGCGTCGCGCAAATTGTAGTCATGCACACATTTTGCTTGCTCGTTTTCATGGGACTGTAAAAAGCAAGGAGAAGAAACTGATAAGTGTATCACTTGTATTTCTCACTCCTATTCCAGCTCTTCCACGGAGTCAGACGTTATGCTTAGGGTGATTCCTCAGAATGTCAAGCCCTCTTTGGTGTTAAGTACAACTTCCTATTCTGGCATGTTCGCGCACGCAATCAATTTCCGAAATGATTGAGAGGCCCATCAATTAGCATCAGTTAGCATATATCAACAGGCGATCTTTCTCTTAATCAGATCAGGGTAAGCAAGGTGAAAAATGTAAGCGCGGAATTCAAAAAGCCTCGCAAAAATTCCTTCATTAGTACGCCAATCTTTTCTTCTGATAATCCCATCCAACTCTATCGTTAACTGGCCGCGTTTCTTCGCTAAGCATATATCTGCATTCATTTCTTGTAACGTCGTAAACCTTGCGGCAGCTGCTTACCGAGATATGCGACGAGCAGTGCACATTGAATGTGACTCATTTTATGACATCTTGAAGAATTCAAAGAGTGCCAAAAATGGGACCCATTCAATCTTGGTATCTCCTTCTGCTGATTCCATTGCTGTTTTTCTTTTTTGTTTTTCTTTTTTGTTTTTCTTTTTTGTTTGCTTTGCAGTGTTATTCCCCACAATTTCTCAATCCATCTATTACTGTGGCCTGTACCCAGATGACGCACAGATGCTCTTGACCCACAGTATAGAGGAGCACGATTTCCAGATCCACCACACCAGTCTCCATCTCACGATAAGGCAGTGTTCTTGCCTTTTTTTTTTTTTTTTTTAGCTAGAAATCACACATCCGTGACCACACCACGATATTTAAGGTCCGTATTTCAAAAGCTTCCTCCCAAAAGACCCCAAAAAAGAACCACAATACACTATGGAATTCTTGAAGAATAAACTTCGCCGGGGTTATCTGGATGTCATCGCCCCCAATCTTGGGGTGAGTCTTCTTCTAATGTCGCAGTTTCTCAACTCTATCATGATCCTCACATGTAAACTTTTGGTGGCCGACCCGGCCTTCGATACGCCCATCCACCCGGTGCAGATCTTGTTTGCGCGGATGTCCATCACCTACGTGTGCTGTGTTCTATACATGGTTATCACGAAAAGTGTGGCGGACGCCCCGTTTGGCCCCAAAGATAAACGCGTGCTTCTTGTTCTTAGAGGTGTTTTGGGCTTTATGGGGGTGTTTGGCCTCTACTACTCCTTGCAGTATTTGAGTCTCTCCGATGCTGTGACTATCACATTTTTGATTCCAATGGTGACGGCATTTTTTGCATGGATCGTTTTGGGCGAAAGGTATTCTGTGCTTGAAGCTGTATGTTCGCTTTGTTCATTGGGAGGAATTATTCTAGTAGCGAAGCCCGATTTTCTATTCGGCCAGCGTTCAGCTTCGGAAACCCCGGAAAACGACTCGGCTGAATCTTCTGATAGTGGTCTTCGTATATTAGGCACAATGGTCGGCCTTCTCGGGGTATGTGGCGCTGCTGCCGTGTATGTTTTGCTTCGCAAGATCGGAAAGGCGGCACATCCCCTTATCTCCGTCAGTTACTTTGCATTGATTTCGTGTGTGATTTGCTTTTTTGCCACAATATTTGTGCCCTCACTCACCTTTAAAGTGCCCATTACTTTCAGACAATGGTTTCTCTTCACCTTAATCGGATTGTCTGGCTTTTTCATGCAATTCTGCTTGGCTGCCGGCCTCCAGTTGGAGAAGGCAGGAAAATCGTCCCTCATGATCTACTCAAACATGGTATTTGCCTTGGTGTGGGACTTTATATTCTGGGGCCATGTTCCTGGTTTGCTCAGCATACTCGGAACCTTGCTTATTGTGGTGAATGCATTCATAATTATCAAGTATAAGCCCACCACTGATGTGGCGGCTGGCAATTTAGGGGATGTAGAGGCGGATGGAGGAAAATACCAGACGCCAGGGGAGATTGACATGGACTTCATTATATCAGACGAGGAAGACGAAGAAGCGCACCGTTCCAGGTAGAGAAAGAGACTCTGGTGGGGTTTCTCCTTACCTGATACAACCTTGCTTATCTTTTCAACCATAGACGTTTTATAGAATACTAGAACTTAATTACCCATATTTCAGCGTATTCCTGGGTTGAATGGCCGTGCTCTTGAAAACCAAGAGACACTAAATTTGCCCTTTGGCCTTGCTTTGGTAGTGGGAAGACTAAGGTCATATGTGAGAATCATCAATGAAAGATTGTACAAGATAATTGTGCAACACTCGGTACATGAGGTCCCCAGCAGTTTGTCCATGACAGCAAGATTATCCCTCGGAAGTTAACCTAGAACTTAATTCATCCGCGAAGACTTCTCAATCATATCATCAAGCCAAGAAAGTTGGCTCCTGATATTTCGCAACCGGAGAATCTCATCCACACATGCCTCGGTCTCCTCAGCCACTTCCTTCGCTAGCTGACTGACAGAGGTGATACTTCCGATGAGCTTACGGGAGTTATTCAAATTGACCTCGATATATTCAACTTTCAATACATCGTTTGCTGCAGCTTCCGAAGGAAGAGCACGGATTTTTTTGAGCACTTTGGCCATTTCCTTGTGTATTCGGGTGGATGAGTCTATAGAAGGTTGGTATTGTTTCGAAGTCTGTTCGCACTCGTTACAGTGGCCCAGTTCCGAGGGAAGCCCACCCTCGTATTCCCTCGGTGCATTCGAAAATCGCGGGGCAGGGCATCTCGCCAACAGTTACCACACCAGAGTCCATCACCACCCATTAATTAAAAACTACACTACTGGTCACTACAACCACAATATTCACGTTTGTATGGCCAAAATAATTCTCCAGAATGTCGTATAATGGTATCGGTTTACAAACACCGCGTGGCTCCGGTACGTCTGGATATGTTCAGAAAAACGAGGCCTCGAAGAAATCAGAGGGCATTCGTGAGAAGCGTCGACGTGAGGCTGCCATTGAACATCGCAGATTGATCCGAGCTAAGATGGCCGAGGCAAGAAGAAATGCTGGCGAAGATGTTCGGACGCACGACCAGAAACGGCGTATTGAAGTAAAATGCATGGAACTTCGGGAATCTCTTGAGGAGGAGGATCTTGATGATGCTGAGATTGATAAGAGGGTGGCTTCTCTCCGGACCAAAATGTTGGCTGAAGAAAACTTTCTTCAAGACCAAGAGAGAAAGTTAGCCGAAGAAGCTGGGCATGCTTCAGAAACGAGGGCACGGTTGGCAAGTGAAAGTGAAAAACGACACAATGAAACTTCCCGGGGAAATGCCCATGCCTCCAACAGAGATGCTAAGAAATCAGATGCTCATGATACCAGCACTTCGAAAAGAGAATCAGAGAATGACAACATATGCCTGAGAACTCCTTCGGTGGATCCCACTAAATGCAAGGAATCCACCTCCGAGCCCATTTACAACTACATTCCTCGGTCGATCGATAGGTGATATTGTGGTTTTTCTGATGTTTACGCTTAGATTTCTTGTGTATGGACATCATTCTTCGCAGTCTCAATGTGCTCATCATTCTTGGGTGACTCATTCTCCTTTGAAGTCGTGGGCTGAAATTTGTTACTGGCAGGGTCCTCCTTCATACCAACACTTTCTAACTGTTTACTGTTGTGGTTCACTTCCACCTCTAAATTCTTATCAGGTAAAGTAGTCAGAGGTTTGTTCGTCTTGGAAACTTTGTCCTTGACCTCAGCTTTGATGGATGGATTGTTTCCTTGAGACGTTGCATGTTCATCTGGTTCTTTGTCTTTCGATGTAACAGCAGGTGCGGTTTTCTCTGACACAATTTCAATAGGACTAGATTCCAGAGCATAGTTGGTGGATTTCACTGAGAATGTTCTTTCGTCCCCCAGTATCTCTGAATCCTTAACTTGACTGTGATTACCCGTCTCCTTGTCTTTGAATTCATCAACCGTATCCATTGTTGTAGTTTCTGTCTCATTGAAACCGTTTTCTGAATGTACACCAGAAGATTCATGTTTGCTTGGATCATTAACAACAGTAGCAGGTTTTGCGAGTTTCACCTGCCAAAGGTCGGATACCGATATTTGGAACCGTGGCTCCACCTCAATTTTCGTCTCTTGAATCAGCTTAGGGAGTCTTTTACCTCGAGGACCACGAGCTCTACGTGTTATGCCAGAACTAGTCGTCGATTCACACTTCTCTTCCGATTCAAATTCCTTGGATGGTTCTGCTGGCGATAACTTCTTCATCATTTCTGGATTTGCCATTCCAGGTAACGGAAGTCCCCTCCCCATCATGTTCTGAAGATTGGATGCGAAATCAGCTCGGTTGGAGGACAACTTTCCACGTTCGACAGGAGTTGGCTTGTGTGCGGTCTGCTCGAGGGGAGCCTGGTTGAACATTTGTTGGAAGGCAGCGATTTTGGAGGAGAGCTTTTTGGGTTTTGGAGGGGGTGCTTTTTTCGCAGCGGTTTCTTCTGAAGTCGTGTCGGAAGATTCTTTGTTCGAGGCGATGGGTGTCTCTGAGTTTTTTTCTGGGGACTTTTCTGGGGACTTTTCTGATGTCTTTTCTGATGTCTTTTCTGATACCTTGGGAGTTTCAGTGACGATGGAATCCCCGTGCGATTCTCCTTCTTTTTCCTTTAATGGTCTACTTGGAATCTTAGGGGTGTTGGTTCGCGTAGGACGTTTTGGAATCGCAGGATGTGTGCCATGGCGCAGATCAGAGCTCGAAAGTTCCTCGCTCAGCTGTTTCTCACACACTGTGTTTACACTTGACGAGTTTTCTCCAGCCAATGCTTCTGTTTTCTCTTTGGCGGGTAAATCTTCTTGAGAGAGTTGGCCTGTTGGTGACTCCCCCATCTTTGATAAGTTTTTTGGGGGTTTCGAAGAATGCATAGAGTCTGATTTTACACTTTCAATTTGATCATTCAGCTTGGTACTCTCAGGTATTTTCTTGGATGAATCTCCCGACACATCCAAGGAATCAGACTTGATTTGCTCCTCGGAAGATGCGGTGAATTTTGAAGAAACGGATGTATCAGATATCTCCAGGCCCAAGTCTTCAGGTTTGCTTTTGAGTGGTTCGTGTGGCTTGTCACTCGAGTCCTGTTTCCGTTCTATTCCAGGTCTCGAAGGCAATGCCGGTATGTCTTTCTCAACCATGTTCTCGTTGATCAACGTCTGCGTGTCGTCAATTTTCTTTGGGTCCTCTTCTTCAAAGCTTGTCAGCTTATCAACCTTAGCGCTCGTTGAATCTTCAACATTAACATTTATAGCGTTTGAAGGGTCACTTGTCGAGAGGGAATATTCTCCATCCTCTGGAGAATTCTTGCCTACTTTTACGTCGGAATTTTGGCTGATTGATGGTTCAATAATAGACGTCAGTGTCTTAGTACGGAGATCGCCAACAGGGTCTTTTTCCTGTAAATTCTCTGGGGTTCTTGCGCTGTTTTCGGGCTCGGGAGATTTCTGGGTTGGTGATTTTTGGTAAATCTCCGACACCATCTCCAGCAAAATGTCTCCAGTGTATCCCGTGCCAATATCCAGGGTTTCAGTGGCATCCTTAACTATGGAGTCGGTGGTGTTTGGTTTATTGTCACGGTTTTCATCTAGATGTGAAGCTTTCTCTCTCTCAAAGGTACTGTTTTCAGACTGGGTCGGCTTTGTGCTTGTTTTAACGTCTGTGGTGATTTTCTCCGCCGATTTGGCCAGTTTTCTTGGTCTTGCTGGAATCAGAGGAATGGTATTTTCAGGCTGTGGGTCCCGTCTAGATGGATTTGGTCTGGCCGGCACAATTGGGCTGGGACTTGAAGAATGCAGCATAATGTATTGGGGGTTGATTTCTAAAATGATAAAAAGAGATTGTTTGTGTGATTGGGTGTTGTTTAAAAGAACCTTTAGTGGTGCTTATCTGGATCCCACTTGGTGGTTTCCTCGGAGGGAGTGGCACTATATGCAGTACACTGTGATAATTATCACAGGATTCAACGAACAGGGGTTTTCGTATGGGATGAAGAAGAGAAGACCTTTGAGTGTTAGTGGATGTCTTTAGATGCTCCCAGCGGGACTTTCCAGGATAAACGTTTGAGTCGTTTGCCGCACACTCGTATATAGATAAAACTACATTCAATCATCAACAAAGCAGTTATATTATACTTTAGCTAAGCTCTATTGCTTAGGAGTAGTTCAATCTGAAGATATCGTTGAACACGTAGTAAGAGTTTCCATCAGGAATCAAGTGGAAAACTTGCGAGTAACGTTGGGCATTTTGCTCCTCGTCAATCAACAACTCTCCGGTGACCATCACCAAGATGTCTCCGTTAGGAGAGCCAGGTTGTGCGTCCAAGGTGGAGATTCTGTGAGTGACCTTTTGGAAAGGCAACGACACCAACTTCTCCACGATATCCTTGGCACCTTGAAGTTGGGCGGTCTCAAAGGTCAACATGGACTGGTCTCTGTACAAGTTACCCAACTGGTTTCTGTCCTGGTCGAACTGTTGGTAGTAGAAGTTGCAGAACTCGGTGGCAACGGTGTTGAAATCGACTGTGCGTGTTAGTAAGAGGAAGGGGTGGTGATGAGGTAGGCGTTTGGATTTTGGCGTTTGGAGTTTGGCGTTTTGCTTCATGCTTTAATTCCAAGGCTCCATAATCAGACACTGTTTGGGGGTGCTTGATAATTCAAAAGATGTGGTGAAAGTTCATGGATATCGCGCTGCATCAAGCTAAGAAATCTTCATTTCCTGTGCTGTGAAGTCGCCATAAGAGATAATGGAATGGTTGACTTTCTGGTGACTTTTTGGGTTGTGTGGTTGTGTGGTTGGGTTGTGTGGTTGGGTTGTGTGGTTGCGTGGTTGTATGGTGGCTCACATCTCACTATTCATGATGTATATGCGATTCCATTTTTTTCAGGTTTCTCAAAAAAACACCCTCAACCACATGAGACTTAATGTTCCCGGGTATATTCCCACCAAGGAGATGGCCTTTTCGCCGGAAAGTACATACCAGACATGATTGGTTAGTAATATAGGGGGAATGGGTGGAGAGGATCTTGCATTTTTTTTCGTGGTGAGGTTTGGGAGTCGGGAATATCGCCTGTATGCACACCCCAGGTGAGGCTTCGCGGGCTTGGGTGCCTTAGTCCCCGCGAATGTTGATTAGCCCGAATCTAATGTCCCAGGTGTGATTAGTAGGATCTGGAAAAATGGGGCAAATTCGGAAGGGGTCTCAGGATCAGTATTATATATGGATTTGGATGTTCTTCGTATTTTTCGGGAAAATCTTCCGTGCATGCAAATAGTTTTTTTTCTTGTTTGAACCGTAATAGTGGACTGGTGAAGACGGTCGCATGTTGTGGGTCGATTATCTAAAACATACCACGGGACGAAAAAACAGTTATTGGAGAAAAGTTCTGGGCTTACTGCTTAAAAGGCCGCTCTTGGGGAGAAGATGTTTTTCTTTTGCTATTGTTATTAAACCTCTTTGTTTCGTTTCGTTTGGTTTCGTTTCTTCTCTTCTTCTCTTCTTCCCTTCTCTCTCTTGGCCTGGAATGCCTTAGTGCGTCGTCCCATTGTTATTAGTTCCGTGCGCAGCTCAGAGGTGTCAATGGTGTGTTTCAATGTGATACTGTTTGTTGCACGCGTGTTAGTGTATTTAATTTCTTTTCTTTCTTTTTGAAAAGAATCAAAGTGTGACTATCTGATGGTCCTAATCCCTCATAACTAAAGAAAGATGGGCTGGTCTATGAACCGTAGATATATATTGGGCCGGATTTATATCAAATGCACTGGTGAAAACTGAATATGGTTTAGAAAGAACTTTCTCAAAGTAAGATATTCAACATTGCAACTCCACTATTAAGCATCTAGCCACTGCCGACCCGTGGAAATTGTCACAATAAAGGTGGGATTTTGCCGCACGTTTGTTGATTATTACTTCCCTATTGGAGGGTCACCAACCGAATGGCTTTGCCATTGTTCGTTTGTTAATTTTCGTTTGTTAATGTTCTTAGCTGTGTTGTTTCTGTGTTGTTTCTGTTTTTCTGTTGCTTGGTTATGGAAGCCTAATATTTTGATGTTATTTGAATTCCATAACCCACACTTCTCCAAAAGCTTCCATGGTGGAAGAATGACAATCTATGGCGGTAGTTTGTAGAGTTGGAGAACAATTCTTCACTTTTGGGACATCCTCTTTATTTCCTTTCGTGTTCTTGTTCTGTCCCTTTCAATATCTATGTCTAGCCATTTTCAATTAAATCACTGATAATACCTGACACCAATAGCACGCATGTTCTACCTTACAAAATCAGCTGGTGATGTCCTCAATCTTTAATCTCTAATATTTTAGCCCTAAAACAACGTCTTGGCCTGAGTCACCTTGTCTCGCTCAACTTCACAATTAAAGAATCTACCAATATAAATTAGCTGGCGCAGTACCCAAATCATATAACCGAAATCCAAACCCACCACGTAAATTTAATGACCTACAATAGCCCAAGAATTTCAGTTGTAATTGTGAGCAAGTATACTCGGAGCATTTACAATGTATCGGTTAAAAGAGATGCTGTTGAATTCCATTCAGCCATAGAAACCTGCAAACCCAGGCATGAAATTCTCTATACTTTCAAAGAATTAGCGCATTTGCCACGGAATCTTACCTTAAAAAATCAGGATTCGGCAAATTCCTTGTTGTAACACCTTTCAGTCAAAAACAAGTGGCCCAATGACCTAAATTAACCCAACAATATAGATCAACTACGCAACAAACCCCCAACCAAATCCCGTTTCATCGAATAAAGGACCCCCAACATAGGTCACATACCGATGGTGGAGCCAACCAATAAAAAGCCTCACTCATAAATTTCTCAATAAAGTGATATAATGTAAGCATTCATGACTGTATTCTACAATATAAATAGACAATGTACTAGTGCGTTTATTCCTTCTTCTAATCGAGAATATGCATCATATTGTTCAACCAAAACCATGGCCTTGCCCCTCTACCACAGCCAAAAAGTGTCTCTGCTTCAACTATAAAAGTGCAAGGTCAAGACTTTCTCCAGTTTCATCTCAAGTAACACATTTGAAAGAAATTTCAACCCTCTGTGGCTTATAATAGGTGTTGATACTCCACACATCAGGGTTCGTATTCTCGTCGTATAACTCCTAACTTCATTGCCCCAAATAAAACATCCATATACCACGATACCACTAGTATGAGACCCTCACGAAAACAATCCACTTTGAAAAACAACGGAAACTATACGATGATGATCAAACTCGTATGTTTTCTAGGGATATTCACTGTGGCAATATTGGCAGCAAACACGTATAGCATGCCACTTCTCAACCCAGAAACTTCTGTCATGGAAAAACGCCAGCACATGCCCAGTACGTGGTCCCTTTCTCTTCCCATGAGAGATCTCATACTTGATGACGACGGTGATGCCAGTGCTGGCGAAGGGAGTGATTCCAGTGATGGTGACGAAGAATATTTTCCTGCTGAATCTCTGCCATTGGACCCTGTCACGCTAACTGAATTCTGGGAGAAAATCGACGACCTAGATACCGCTCTGAAATGTCGTGAGGTTTATGGCTTGGGCATGCAAATGATAAGAGACTTCATAAGTGATTTTCTGAAGGATAAAGATGCTTTAATAGCCTTGCTACAACGTGGAGATGCTTCTTCTTCGCAGTATGAACATGACTATCACCGATTGCAAGTACGCAATTCCCTTCATATGATTCAATTCTTGAAGTTTGACACCTGCTTCTGGATTATTCTAGATGGTATCGCGGCCGAGCTATCACTACCAGATACGAGAGAGGTGGACAGTGAGGCTCGGGAGTTGTGCAAAGAAATTGGAGATTACGAACGCCAGATTAACGCTAAGATTACCGAGGCAAAGCTGGCCGACACCAGGGTAAACGAAACAGCTAATTCGATCGTCACTGCAAATCCTGAATTGAATGGGTAGCTTATTCCATGTGTTTGGGTGGGCACTGATATGAAATAACTCTTCTATAATGGAATTACTGCTGAAACAAATTTATAATTGGGAACTTTGATTCTTGAAAAAAACAGTACTTTCACCGCATTTGAGTACTCCAATGAACTTCTTTATATACAAAGAAAGTATCAGATTTCCTAATAACAAAAGGAAAAGGCAATTAACCTGACTAAACTTTCTCAAATAGGTAAATTTGCCGGCTTTTGAGTGTAGACCCTTTCTAGGTTCTAGAATAATAAAGTAGGTGGCGAGCTGGGAGCTTACAAAACTTACTCGATAGTAATGAGATGCAAACTCTTAAGTCCAATAATGTGGCTGTCTTTTCTTAGCCAAAATTGATGAATACAAGGGGTTGTATACTATCCCTTTTTACAATGGACACTTCCCTCTTCCGTTTTATCCTTTATTTATATCCTCTATTTTACCTCTTAAAAATCGACAATGACCATCCCCTATGGGTGAATTTCCTTCTTGAAAATTTACACAAGCTGAGAGTAATCCTTCAAAATACCCTTCATGTGTGTATTGGTGATCTTACCACGTCTGGCCTTCTTCTGTTTGCGCTCTTGTTGTTGGGGTTTCTTCTTCATATCGTGAGGATCCACACCCGTGGGTTTAAGCGAATGGTCCACCAAAACCTGGTACAAGCTGTCTCTGTCGGGCACCTTAATCTTGTTCCACAGCTCTACAAACTCCTCATCAATAGTGCCAATTTCACCACCAAGATTCGCCCACACCAACCGTGGCGCATTCTCCTTTTTGTTTCTCAACACAAGAATTTTGTTCTCGTCCTCGAGCTTGGTGATGGCATCCAAGCACCCAGACCACCCATCACGAAGTTCTTTCACCGAGGTACCCTTAAATGTGGGTTGCAGCCGTAAGAAGTTGAGTAAGTCGTCCGAAGTTCGGATATTGTGAAGCGACATGTACTCCAAGGTGTTTGCCGAAGTATCGTACTTGATACGGTCGATTTCCTTCAAGAGTGGAAGCAAAGTGTGGGTGATGTCAAACGAGAGGTATCCCTCCAACTTCTTCACGGGAATGGGGGTATCCTGTTGCTTGATGTACTCAACGGCCAAGTGGAGACGTGTGGAGAGATGTGCACCGGAAACACCTTCCAAAATCTCCTCCTTTTGACGCTTTGCCTCCTGATTGGCACTGTCCTGGTTGTCTGCGGGCCTCTTTCTCAGAGCCTCTTCAACTGGCCGGGGAGTCACGGGTTTAGGGGTGACGGCTCTTCTCACGGCAACCGAGGGGCCAGCCCTGATACGGTTTTTGAAGGCAGACAACTGTGAAGAAAGATCAGACATGTCAGTATGGTTTAGTTTCCGGTTACTTCTGTGGTTTTAGTGGCCAGTGATCTGAGCCTGAGTAGGAGGTGGATGCAGAGCATCATGTGACCAGGTGTACGGATGTAGACCACCCGAAATGTTTTCTGGCTGAAAGACAAACTCAGCGAATTTGTTCTTCTTTTTTTCGGGGGAAGATAGATTGATAGGACAGTCTTCAACCGGTGGTGTTTCCTAAATCAATATGACCAATTTGATACACCTTTAGTGAATTTTGTCTCCACACTTGTTGTTAGGTCACGTGACATGTCAATGTACAGTCCAAGGCCCAATACCCAGCTTCATTACCTCTGTAATTATAGAAAAAAAAAGATGGAAGAGAGTAAAATCTTATGAGATGCAGGTTGAAACTTTTGGGATTCAGTGAAATACCCGTTTCTCTTCCCAATTCTTTGGAGTCCTTTTCCCCCTCGGCAGCCCTACCTGGAACTTTGTTTGGTATGATCAGAGTCGTGCACCGCCCAATCAGTGCACTATTTAGGAGGTTTTTTCGCGGTGAATCTTCCACTTCTTTTTTTTCTTCCATGGACGTTTTTTCACTCTGATGCTGCTAAGGCATTAACTTTTGCGCCTAGGTATTGGTTGTGACGAGGCGTTCTAGATTAAGATCAACTCTGTTGTGACACCAACTCTAAAACCATCGCTGTTGGAGGTCGCCGGCTCTACGGAGCAAGTGCTGATCCATGAAACGGTGATGACCTGAATGTTGGGACATCTACTCTTTTTTTTTTTTCTTTTTTTCCTTTTTCCTAAAACCTTATAAGTATCCAGAATCTTTCCAGATTGGCTCTTGCACATTGCTCACATAACCGGTTAAGAAAAGTAGTTTTCACCGACCCTTCCTCTTCTGTTTCTTTCGCGGACTAAATTCTCATCTGCGGCACTCACCAACTCGTCATTGATGATACGGTAGATGAGACGCTCACCCGAAATTGAATCTGTGTCGATTAATTGAGCCCATGGCAAGTTCTTGTTCATTCCCGAGTTTCGGAGATCAAGAACGAAACTACGACAACCATTTCTGTTGGTATGTCTGGACTCAATATCCATGTCTCCACCAATCTCAAAAACCTTGTTCTTGAAAGTAATACGGGTTCTCCCGTTGATGTGCACTTCTTTGAGATCATCTGCGAGTACAGTGGAGAGATAACTCCGCACAAATTTTAGGTTGAGCCAGATCATAGATGACATGTTGATATAATTTAAGGTGGACTGGCGTTTTTGCAAACACCCAAATATCTCGCTTTGTTGCACCAATTCCAAATGGGTTGTATTGATGGATTTCAAGCTTAGGTCGCTCAAAAACAAATGCCCGTCTCCTTTATTCGCGTAGTGCAAATCTGGAGACACAATCTGCACAGGCGGAAGCAAGCTGTTGTATTTCCGAGTTGGCTTTGCAAAAGTACCAATGGAAAATACTGACGATGCGGATGAGGCTATTTCAGCGAAAGAAGATTTATAGTTGGAGTCAAACCCAACACTGTCTCTCACCTGAACATTTGGCGTCACCGATTCAATAGTCTTGAGCATATCTTTAGGGTAGTTGTTCATTATATCATAATGTAGATACCGCGATTGGAAGGCCCTCTTAATACGGTAGTCCGCTGATAGCGAAACGTTCGCCAAGTTTAAAGATATCAAACTCGGGCATAAATTGATCAAATGAAGAACGTACCCAATGGGGACATCTTTGGACGACGCGTAGTCCAGTAAGAATCTGTTAGTCTTTGGGTGTGAGGTCGAATGAAATGACCCCTCGTTGGGTATGTTGGCAAGAGAGCCAAGGGAGAAGTTTGGGGGCATCACATTTGTCTGAGACCTCCTACGCTTGAAATACTTGGATATTTTGATCCTTTTGGACTCATTCTGTGAAGCAGACGCAAGGTTTGTCAAGGATTTTGATAGCGGAACCGCTACTGGGTGCAATGCCGACAGATTATTCTTGAACTTCCAGTCGCGCCAGCCGGCTAGAACTTGCGAAATATATTCGGCGATTTCTTCGGGAGTCAGGAGTGAGGCTTCCACGTTGGTATCTTCGCCAGCAGATATCACCTCGGCATTTCCAGGGAGAATTCCGGAAAGATCCACCTCCAAAACGAATGCCCCTAGAGCACAGTTTAGGCGGAGACAAGTGATGAACTGAGCAAAGCGGTATGTGGAAGTGAACATCACCGAACGATATAAAAACGGCTTGGCGAGCTGGTAGAACTTTTTATTTGTGTACAAGCAATTCCGATACGAGTCTCGGTCGTTAACATAAGTGAAAATTGTCACTTGGATTTCGATAGGAAGTTGTTTGAAAGATCGGCACCGGCGATCTGGGCCCAGGCTAGACGCGGAAGCTTGGTGAGACTGCTGTAACTTCATGTTCAGTACCTTGCGGCTGATCATCAGTGCCTTCAACGAAACGTCCGACAACAAACTGCGGTATTTCATCTGGAGGGCTGACTTCGGCTTTTGCAGCTGTGTCGCCTGGAACCGGGCTATGATTTTCTTTATCTCCAGTGGCGAGAGCTGCGTCGCACGATGTGTTTGGTAGTCATATGTGAGCCCTGGGTTTACTAGCGATCGGTATGGTGGAAGAAAGTTTCGGTAATGAAGTTCCGACATTGAAAAGGAGAATAAATTGCAAGTACCTGGAAATGTGTGGCTGGAAGCAAACTGTAGGGGTGCAAACTGTAGGGGTTTAAGCTATAGGGGTGCAAACTATAGGGGTGCAAACTGTAGGGGATGGGGGATTTATTAACAAGATTCGAGTATTCGTGATTCCGCCGTTGTTCTTGTATTCTTTTCTTTTTGTGGTGGAGTATCCCTGATTACCCGCTGTGTATTCTCGAAAAGAAAAGACGGAGTATGAATGCTTTAGGATATGGTGAGAAATACCCCGGTCTATGCGTCGTGTGGGTTTGGCAAGCTGCGCATTGGCTGCGGGGAGGCGCAATGTTGCAATGTTTGGGTTCCAGCCGGGCGTGCTCATGGGAAATAGGGGTAAAGAATAGCGGAAATAAAACGGGAGCTGGGGGGTAAAGCGGTTGAATTTATAAAGTGGCGTATTATTCTGAGGGATGGTTGTTGAGATTGGATTTATAAAATACAATATCCAAAGAAAAAGCCCCATTACTTCTGGTTGTGTTGAACACTCACAAAACTTACACCATCTAATCGGAGTGGCTCTTTCCGGATAAGGAAGGCAAACTGTGGAGTACAGAGTGTATAGAAGGATTACGGTGCGTCTGTATGTTTTTCAAAATATGCTCGACGAACAATGTTCAGAAGGTGAACGAGCTGTTTTTTGGGATGACACGGACTTTTCATGATATATCTGAGCTATTCCTCTTTGTTAGATCTTATAGGGACAATTTATCTGGGGTAGGCCTCAAGAAGAAATGACCTAGAAATGACTAAGATAAAAAAGAAACAAAATGTCTCACCTAAAGTTGCGCGACCACCCCGTTCCGGACTTGTGAGGCGGACCCACTTATGACTCTCGGAGTTATATGCACGATAAGGAGTAGAAATGATGTACACAGTCATATTATATCGATATTATATACTCTTGTACTTAGGCATCAGCAGAAAATTTCAGTTGATAAAATTTCAGTTGATGGGGTGTTCTCCATATTGGGGATTTGAGAGACAGCGTGGGCTCCTTCACTGGAACCTCTCCCTCAAATGACGCCAAACTTACTCTCAGAGCCCGCCTCAACCTGCCTGGTTGGGCTCGCAATATTTATGACTCCTCCGAGGACAAATGACCCCTCCCCCAGTAATGTCCCATACTGTTTAAAGTTCTACACAAGTTCGGGTTCACAATTAATATTCACAAATCCACAAATTGATGGCAGTTTCTATCAAAAAAATTTTGATAATAGTGTTCCAAAAATGAGTTGCAGGACGACCTTGACGAGAACCCCTTTTGGATGCACGCGATCGCCCTTGTTAGCTGCTTAATCCGCGATGCAATGCTCAATCTGCCTAAGCAATCGGTTATCTTTTTTTGATAAGCCTGTATGCTCCCGCGGAGCCGAGGTTCAAAACCATCACAACGCTGCCAATTTTTATCACGACATTAGTGCGGTCGTGTCTCTGTTATCTTGAAAGTGTGATAATTAGATGATTTCACATTACTTTTTATTCACGGACTCATGAATTGTTTTTGTATAACCACTATTTATGCCCCCAACGAGCCTGCCTAGAAAGCCATTCTTTTTTTTTTGTTTTTCCTAGGCAGGCCTCCTGAATGCTGGAATAAAATGATTGAACTTCACTTTGATTATCGGAATATCGTGCGAATTATGCGCTACGCTGTGTTTTGTTTTTCTGGCATGTACGTTTCAACCACACTTTTTATCTAACATGCCACGTGTGTTCTTCTTTATTCATTAGTATATTAAATTTTCAATTTGTTATAATTCTTGCCCCAAAATACGTAAGCAGGGTAGGGGCTATCTATTATACCGATGTTTGATCAGACGTTCTTCAAAAATTTCTCTCGAAATTTGTACTTAGTTACCCAATAAGATTATAACTCATAATCTATTTAAAACAGAGTGATGAATTGATATGGAAATAGCGTTGGTTAGCTCTTTTCGAATCAAAGACTTATTTTACGATCCACTTTAAAAGCGAGATAATCACTACGTACGCGTAAAGTCCATAACACCCAGCTTAAGGTACTTTATCACGGGCCTGACTCTTCCTTTAATTTAAAAGTTGCTTTCGGGAGCTCAGAGAGTACGTCCCATGAACGCTCTTTGGAATGAAAAGGAAGAAAGGTTTTTAAACAAGCCTCGCTGGTTCTACATGACTTTTGTGATGTGATATTTTTGGTTTTTTTGTGTGATGAACAAACCAAGCCCATACTCTACAGTTCCCTTTTTTGAAGAATTTCTCCGGCTTGTTTATTGCGTTTGCACTTAGACCTCTGGGAACAGTCGAGTTTTGAGGATTTCCCAACCTTACTATTTGCCTATCCGTGATTTAGATGGATCTTTCGGAAATGTCGATCAGGGAGTTGAGATAATGGCTGTTGATGAAGATGTGTTCCTTTGGGCAATTTAATGAGATAGACAAATAAGAGACAAGTAGCCAGGAGGGAAACAACAACTTTGAGAATATCCTCAATGAATCCAAAAATGTTATGAACTTATTTCTTTCAGTAGCAGGATGTCCCGACAATGTGACCAAGAAGATTTCTGACGCTTTTGGAAACCTGATACACAAACCCTGATGAAGTTTGGGGGAAAATGAAATCTGGGGTTTATATGAATTTGAGAGATTGCTGACACCAAGATATGTTTTTTGTCCTACTCGACAAAAACTTGACTTGTTTTTTGAACTCGCAAAGAGACTTTATTCATTTGGTTTCCGAGAAAATGTATTGCCAATCCTTTCCTGTATTCCATAAATCTGAGCATTATGGCATACTAACTCCAGTTTTAGATGCCAAGATTCAAATCTTCTATAGTGATCTGAATTGAGGTAATTCCCATTATACAATTTTCTAATAAAGTATTCGATTGGAAAACGGGGGTTAAGTCACGGTCTCCTGTACGTGTGCTTCGTAACAGACTAAATTAACTCCTTTGATAAAAATACTACAAAACCCCCCCTTATTTTGTAAGTCATCCCAACAAAAGTATTAAATCAATCAACACTTCAGTGTGGGTATCTATTGGTGGTGTATGTGGAGTGTGTATAAAGATGTATTCAAACAGACATTAATATCATCGATCAGAATGTGGGATAAGTCTCTCAAAGAGAGAGGATTTTTTAAATCATAATTGATAACTCTGCTTGTTCATGTAAGATGTTAGGAAAAGAATTCAAATGCGGAGGGCTCAAAATAAGAATACACTACAAGTCATATATTAATATCACACTTATTATAGACATATTTATTTGATGAGTCCAATTTCGTTCCAGAAAATAAATTCATACGATCTCTTTTACAGTCACTTGCTGCCTGACTAAAACGGGTATTCGCTTACTGACCAAGTACAATTCTCCACGGTTGTACCAATTTTGTTACAGAAAAAATGGTGAAAAGGGCTCAAAAGATTTCTTATTTAAATTAATTGTATCTGAAGACTGACCCCATGGAAACCTGGTCGATAATGATTTTACCCAGTTATCGCATGTGAACAGTTACTAAAATTACATTCGCGTGCAACGCGTCGTCTAGTTCCAAGACGAATATTCCTTTGAATAGTATAAGAGGTTACGAATAAGAGACAACGACAAATTGAGTAATTTATACCATGCCAGAGATAAACAAAGTCGTCAGGCACAAACTCTAAGCTTTTCCCGATTAATTTGTTATACATTTTGCGCTGCATATGTATAATTTCTCGTATTATCGCATCGAACAGTAGAAGTATTTAGCTCGTACCTCCATGAACTAGGAAATGCTAAAACACTATGAGAGAATATTGCAATATGTCTCATTAATATAACGGAATTCCATTAGTGCATTTTAAGAATCCACCGCGCTTTTACGGATGTACTCGTTTCCGCACCCCTGATAATGATATTCTTGATAATGATAATGACGCTCACCTTCTTAAAATCCCTAAATACACTTATATTCAGTTCTGCTTCTGAACCAAAAAAATCTGAAGATTTCCCTGGTTCGAAACCACTTCTCTCTTATCATTGTATTCTGTGAGATTTATCACGAAAAAGCTTCTCACAACTTGGGATGGAGTTGTAACGCACGCCTGAATCGAGCCCGGCTCGATGATCTCCCGGCACCAGACACTCTTCCTATTCCGCCGCGAAGGATAACGCCGCATTCCCCGATAACCTGCATTCAACACGAAGAATTTCCATTCGCATTCCTAATAAAGTGCAGCTGGCCTTTGATGTGGATATCAAAAACAGGTTTCTATATTTTACTATATTTCGGCCATTGATGTAGTAAAGAGACCCCAACGAAAAAGAATTTTTCACCCCGGAGATGTTTTTTATTACTCTGATGGTACTTGACTCAATCACAAGAAATATGATACCACAATATGCAGGCAGAAACACCTAATTCTGATGCGACAACCTTGACTGACGCCTTCAAACTCTCTGTCATTAAGAAGCAAAAGAATGCGACTTCTTACAAACGTACAATGTTTATTGAAATATCAAAAGAATTACTGCAGATAATGTTTACAAATTTTAGTGTGTCTGATGAATCTATCACCTAGTAGTATTTTCTTTTTTAAAGAACAGCAATACTTTTATCCACATCGTGCTGGAGTTATTACATTGGAACAACGCTTGCTCTATGTAATATGCAGTTTCCCTTACGCACGCCGCCAAAATCGAGCAAATCTTTGCTTGGGTCCGGCGCATAAATCTTGCCCCTTATTTCGGACTTCCTCTTTCACCATTACTCTATTCTCCCGCCGCGCATTCGTAGGCTCTCGTGAGATTTTCCATTCACAATTTTCTAAGTTTTACAAATTTTACGCTACATTGCCTTTTTTTTTTTTACAGAAACATTATTTTCTTTGAAATTTACTTCAAGTCGCCTTTTGCGCCACACACGTATTGTATAAATGACTTAGGGTATTTGAAATGGTTGAATGATTTCGCCTCTGAGCACAGCAGAAATTATTTCATGACATCTTCCGGTATTGCCGGTCGGTTGCTTGGCAGACGCACCTCGCCCAAAATTATTGAAGAGTCAGAAAAAACTTTTTGATGAATTCATATGTTGGCACTGAAAAATTCCCCGAATTACATCACCTCTAATAATACCATGAAATAAAATAATTTACACACTGAGTTACGAGACATTGACTATTGGGACACTTAATCACTTGTCAATACAGACTAAGCGCAAGGATTCCAGACTCACAAGATTGTTTAAGCCGGAAGTACTGCTTGCTTTTTATGTGATGAGATACGCTTCTTTTCATTCTGTTTTGCTAAATCCAAAATAAGGGTTTAAACTACAAGCACTAATGATAATAAAACGATTGATGCAGATGAGTTTCCCAAACATTAATATAGGAAGTCAGAAATAGTTGCAATACTTTTTTCAACAAATATTCCCTGCTTCTAGCACCAAAGGGTTTCCCATACTTTAACAACTTTGGCCATTTGATCAAAACGACGAACGAACAATGGTTTATGATAACTGAGGAATGAATACAAAGCACCCATCCATCCCCTCTCGGGGCTGCCATACCTCATCCGCCCAAATATCCTCCGACGCTCCACTTAAAAGTCCTGTGATTGTTTCTTCAGGAAGGCACTGTTGAACAATTGATTGTACATCCCGAGTTTACGACATAGTATTAATGTACTCAGAAAGAGAACCCTGCTTTGAGGCTTGTTGACAACATACTACAAGGTCGTGTTTTTGTCGGGCGTAAACGCCTTGTAACGTTTTCGTTGGGTCACGTTTTGCCAAGATTTTCTCCATCCATTAAATCCTTTGCTGACTAAATGGATGAGCAACGTCTAGTATACTTGAAACTTTTTACGATGATAACTAAGAAATTACCTTCAACCTTCTTACGAGTATCATATACCTCGAGCAAAATTATATAGAAATTGAGGCCAGACAGTTGTTTGTAAGTACTACCTCTCGTATATCTCCCCTTGACTTAGTGAATAGTATGACGTGGTTAGTTCAAAGTGAAATTTTCGAGCTTTTAACTCCGTTTCAATTTCCTTTTTCCTTCTTATATTAGAAACAAATGGACTCATATGAAGCACATTTCCATGGTTTCAGAAGGCCGGTGTTTTTCACGCACTTTGGGCGACTTTGGCCCACGTTTTGAAGGCAAAGAAGTTCTTTCTCTCTGTTTTGGGTAAACCCCAAGCCTGTTTTCCTACACTGCACTACTATTTGGACGAAATTCTTTTTAAAACAAGCCCACTTTTTAGCATGTGAAGAAAAGCTCCTGTGAATCCATCCACTTCCTTTATACTGTTTGTTTCAGAATAGGTCTTTGAACCTAATTCAACATTTTGCTTAGTGAAAAATGCCCTTACCAAAAGTCCCTGATTTGACGACCTTATTCCTTGTGAATACATGGACTTAAGCTTTACGTGGCCGAGTGAAATCTTTCATTGCTTTTGATTCTTTTGCGGACCCAATGCACATTGAAAAGTGCAGTGGGAAAGCTCGTGAACTATTTTCAATATACTTCGTGACGATTTTGGATGCTCCCCTTTATGTGGTCGAGGCTTTTCCTCTCATTTGTTTTCTCGGAGTGAATGAGCAAAAAGAAAGAAGGTGGCGGTCTTGCTCCATAACCTCTAAGACATCATGTATATCAATGTCGAACACGGATGGGCAGAAACCTCTCGAAAGATTAGGATCCAAGGCGTCCAATTGAGGATCACTTTTGGACTGGGTGTAAATCCTAGGGTGGCTTTAGCAAGCTTCGTTTAGGTCAGAAGGGAAGATAAACTTACCTAATTTGGAATGTTGTTGGCTCAATAGCTGGCACTTTATCTCATTTGATGCTACCGAGTAAAAGTTCGTGTGCTCGACTGAATTTGTTGAAGGCAAAAAAAAAACAAATTCAAGAAAAAGGATACACCTATATCGAACTCAGTGATATTCAAGCAGGTAATTCTTTGAGCTTGACTGCCAATCCGTTGTCGCGTGATGTTGTAAATGAGGAACTAAGAATAGTTGAGCTCTTGATCACTAGCGATGAATCTTATTCCAAAGTGTCCGTTTATGCTGTATATAAAGAGCAAGATAAAGCAAATGACAAAAGCTCCAATAACTTCTTCCAAAGCAAAGATTTGATTGCATGCATTACCTATTTGAATATTCCGTCATTGGATGTTGGATTCATTTTCTAATTCAAAGATACCAAATCGCTTTCCGTCAGCCAATAGTTTTCGTGGCTTTTCCTCGTTTGTTTTGTTTTCAACCTACCTAAACGAATAAGCATGCTGCTAAACAATAAACCTTTGGTTGTCTGTTACATTTCTGAAAGATCAAACATGGAGATGAACTTATTCAGGAATCTCTGACGAATGGTCGTTTTAGCTTATAGATTCCGAATCCCCTTACTTGTGGAAGAGCTCTACAATCTTCGTTCCGATAAACATACCACCAAATCGATTGTGTTTTCCCAGTTTACCTCCATGGTAGACCTCATTGAGTGGCAGTTAAAAAAGGCGGGATTTGAAACTGTCAAGGTTCTGGGTTCCTTGACTCCGCAACAGAGAGACAACACCACCCAACAGAGAGGCAACACCATCAAGCATTTCATGGAGAACACACTGGTGGAGATCATTCTTGTTTCGTTGAAAGCCGGTGGCTTTCGCTAGGCTTCTTCTTTCCACAGTTCCCTTTACACAACCTCCTTTCCCTTCCTTCACCAATTGATTGGGCATTGACGTTCCGAAAACCCATATCCTCAATTCCACAATGGTCACTAATACTCTACTTGAGTCCAAATATAGATTACCCTTCCATCTTTACACGATTTCTTCCACTCACACAGAGAACTGTCTTTGAGGATGAAATTTGTTTGATGCTGATTATTTCCGGAAACGAACTTTCGATCTGAATTGTTGGCTTTCCAATGTTCCCAGTCCTAATGGATTGAGTATACATACCTTCAGAAACCTGTCCCACTCACCGTATCATGAGATGCAGAGAGCATAAGTTAGGCGCTAAAATCTCCTCCAAATTTATGACAGGTGTATTTTTACCCCAAAGAACAACCAAATATCCGTTCAGAGGAACGCTTTCACTGGCCCTTTATGTTATCAGTATTCGAGAGTTTCTATCGGCTTTCATTGAGTGAAATTACGAACGGTCTCCTCGTATAAACCAAAGTCTCTATTTAGACCCCATGCATGTAAGCCAGCATTTAGTCATAAACAAACGTTAGTGAAAATTGCCACGACAATAATAGAATTGGAAAATCTCCCGATAAAAAGATTAATCATGGCCTTCGTTTTTTTACCAACACTAATAAGAACATAAGTAAAGGTACATGTACACATTTGAAAGCTTCTCGTAGAAGAATATTGATATAAAGGTCCTCTTTGAATGGAAACTTTCTCGCCTCCTAAAAGCCTCGATCAAAAAGCTCTTCAATGGAAGTGTTTCCGATGTCTTCTCTTCTTTTGGCTTTCTGTTTTCTAAGTTCTACCTTATTTTTTCCTTTTTTTTTTTGTTTTTCGTGATTGCACCTTCTCATCAGTGCCAGCATACTTCCTCTTGTGGTGATTAAAAAACAAAACGGGCAAAGGCTGGCCAGGCATATCATAACCACAAAAACAGGAAAACACTGGATCCCCTTGGCCGTGCTCAAAGGCATTAATTCGATAACCCACCAATTAGGGCTCCTATCCCCGAGGTAGGTAGATATTCCGAGGATAGATAGGGGGCTGGAGATAGGTCTTCATCGAGGTAGTGCATGCACGTGTGCATTCACGGGGAACTAAAAAAGTTTGTTTTCAGATAGAGCAGGATACATTTACAAAAAAAGAAACATCTCTTTTTGATCCCGATAAATCATTGAATAGTCTGAAATTTAATCTTTTTGCTTGAAACTCCAGATTTTTTGTGCTCTTACTCTTCAAAAAGGCAGCCGTGGTACTTGTGCTGGCAACGGTCACAGCTGACACATCACAAGTTGAAATCTCCATTTTCTCCTGACTACACAGCCGCCTTGTCATGCTGCATCACGCCATGCAGGTCCGTCCGAACAGTTCCGTGCCTCCACACATGGCAACAAAACACGCCATGATTGCGGCATCTGCGGTTTAAGCCAATAAACGTTCGGGAGCCTCCGCGAAGTTTCCCGTGGTGGCTGTTGCTGCACAAAAAGTAATGACCATAGC
>JAJMAK010000050.1:0-11239 GCA_030572615.1 Metschnikowia lachancei
GAGCTGAGACTGTTGTTGTTGATGTTCCAGCTGCCCCACGTACCACTACTACTTGGAGCGGCTCTGTTGCCACCACTGTTACTCTGACTGGTACTGATGGAACTGACACTATTGTGGTTAAGGTTCCAGTTGTAACCTCCACTTGGAGCGGCTCTGTTGCCACCACCGTTACTCTGACTGGTACTGACGGATCTGAGACTGTGATTGTGGAGCTTCCAGTTGCAACCTCCACTTGGAGCGGCTCTGTTGCCACCACCGTTACTATGACTGGTACTGACGGATCTGAGACTGTGGTTGTGGAGCTTCCAGTTGTTACCTCAACTTGGACTGGATCTGGTTTCACCACCTTCACTCTGACTGCTTCTGATGGAGCTGAGACTGTTGTTGTTGATGTTCCAGCTGCCCCACGTACCACTACTACTTGGAGCGGATCTGTTGCCACTACTGTTATCCAAACTGGTACGGATGGAACTGAAACTATTGTGGTTAACCTCCCAGTGGCAACCTCTACGTGGAGTGGATCGGTCGCCACTACCGTTACTCTGATTGGTACTGATGGCTCTACGACCGTGGTTGTGGAACTTCCAGTTGTGTCTTCCACTTGGACTGGGTATGGGTTCAAGACCGTGACTCTGACCGGTACTGATGGATCCGAGACAGTTGTTGTTGATGTTCCCGCTGCTCCACGCAGTACTAAGACGTGGAGTGGATCTGTCGCCACCACCGTCCTTCATACTGGAACGGATGGATCTGAGACTGTTGTGGTTAACCTCCCAGCTGTAACCTCCACTTGGAGTGGATCGGTCGCCACTACCGTTACTCTGACTGGTACTGATGGGTCTGCGACCGTGGTTGTGGAACTTCCAGTTACCACCAATATATGGACTGGAGCTGTTACCACCACATTTACTCTGATTGGTACTGATGGATCTGAGACAGTTGTTGTTGATGTCCCTGCTGCTCCACGCACTACTAACACTTGGAGTGGATCGGTCGCCACTACCGTTACTCTGACGGGTGCTGATGGATCTCCGACCGTGGTTGTGCAACTTCCAGTTGTGTCTTCCACTTGGACTGGGTATGGGTTCAAGACCGTGACTCTGACCGGTACTGATGGATCTGAGACAGTTGTTGTTGATGTTCCCGCTGCTCCACGTACCACTACTACTTGGAGTGGATCTGTTGCCACTACCGTGATCCAAACTGGTACTGATGGATCTGAGACTGTTGTTGTTAACGTTCCAGTGGCCACCTCCACTTGGAGTGGATCTGTCGCGACTACTGTTACGCAGACAGGCAGTGATGGATCTGCGACCGTGGTTGTGGAACTTCCAGTTACCACCAATATATGGACTGGAGCTGTTACCACCACATTTACTCTGATTGGTACTGATGGATCTGAGACAGTTGTTGTTGATGTTCCCGCTGCCCCACGCACTACTAACACTTGGAGTGGATCGGTCGCTACTACCGTTACTCTGACGGGTGCTGATGGATCTTCGACCGTGGTTGTGCAACTTCCAGTTGTGTCTTCCACTTGGACTGGGTATGGGTTCAAGACCGTGACTCTGACCGGTACGGATGGATCTGAGACAGTTGTTGTTGATGTTCCCGCTGCTCCACGTACCACTACTACTTGGAGTGGATCTGTTGCCACTACCGTGATCCAAACTGGTACTGATGGATCTGAGACTGTTGTTGTTAACGTTCCAGTGGCAACCTCCACTTGGAGTGGATCTGTCGCGACTACTGTTACGCAGACAGGCAGTGATGGAACTGAGACTGTGGTTGTGGAGCTTCCAGTTACCACCAATATATGGACTGGAGCTGTTACCACCACATTTACTCTGATTGGTACTGATGGATCTGAGACTGTATTCGTCGATATTCCCCCTCCTATTTCGTCGTGGACTGGATCTTACACTACGACTGTTGTTATCACTGGTAGCGATGGTTCTAAGTCCACGATTGTGGAAGTTCCCGGCTCTCCTGTATCTACGTCTACCTGGACTGGAAGTTATACCACAACTGTCGTTGTTACTTGTTCTGGTGGTTCGAAGTCCCTGGTTGTTGTGGTCCCAAGCCTGACAGTGGCGTCATCGAGTCTTTCAACGAAAACGCTTACTGTTGTGAGCACATCCACTGATGAGGTGGGTTCGACTCGCCTTATTACGGCTACTTTGACCACTACCTTTTGCCCTGAGAGCAGCGTGACTACGCCTAGGTACACCACAGAAACTAGAACGGTTACCAGGACATCTACGGATCCTTCTGGAGTCACCCAGTTGGTCACTGCTACCGTTACGACGACATATTGCCCAGAAACTTCTATTAGTGTCCCTAGCTACACTACGGAGCTCGTTACCTCTGTTGCGACTGTAAGTCGTGGTCCAGGAGTTACCTCTGTTACCACGTTGACTCTTACGTTGACCCACTGTCCAAAGTGCAAACACAGTACTGTCAGTCCTACCTGGAACAGTGTCATTGGAACAGCAACTCAGATTCTTCCTGGGAACCCAGGAGTTTCTCAAATCGGGGCTACTGGAGGAAACGGACAAGGTAATCCAACAGCTATCCCTGCATCTCCAGGTACTGCTGGCACTCCAGGTACTGCTGGCACTCCAGGTACTGCTGGCACTCCAGGTACTGCTGGCACTCCAGGTACTGCTGGCACTCCAGGTACTGCTGGCACTCCAGGTTCTTCTGGTTCTTCTGGTTCTTCTGGTTCCTCTGGTTCCTCTGGTTCCTCTGGTTCCTCTGGTTCCTCTGGTTCCTCTGGTTCCTCTGGTTCCTCTGGCACCCCAGGTACTGCTGGCACCCCAGGTACTGCTGGCACCCCAGGTACTGCTGGCACCCCAGGTACTGCTGGCACCCCAGGTACTGCTGGCACCCCAGGTACTGCTGGCACCCCAGGTACTGCTGGCACCCCAGGTACTGCTGGCACCCCAGGTACTGCTGGCACCCCAGGTACTGCTATCAATCCAGGTACTCCCGGCTCTTCCGGTTCTTCTGGTTCTTCTGGTTCCGCTATTGCTTCGGCAACCTCCTCCGTGACTATTTTACACGGCGGTTCTCCTAGCGTGTCTAAGGTTCTGGCTTTATTGCTCACCCCTATCTTGGCCTTATTGCTTTAGATACTTTTCGCTTTTTCGTGTCCCCTGGACTTCTCGTTTTTTTCAAACATTTCGCTTTTCGGGATTGCTCATGATGATCATGTTTTGCAAACCACACTTATGGATGCATTGATTATCCTGAAGCAATCGTTCGTGTATACTTTGTTTTTTCAGCTATTATGCTGGGTTTTGGAATATACATCTTTTATAAATTTAGGGTAGTCATCAATCGTAGGAAGTGCAAAAGCACTGGAGGGTGAACCTCGGTACTTCAATCTTTGCTGGAGCCATTCTGAATGTGCAACCACAGTTACTTGTCCATTCGTACTGGTGAAACATTGGAAGCAAACCAAATACATGGTGTTTATACAAAATGTTTTCCGTGCATAAGCAGCGAATATTTTAGAAATAACGAATTGAAAATACACCAAAGGCAATTTTTTTCAAGCGTTAGTCCCACCAAGGTATGAATCAACCTTCCCACCTTTTTAAATGGGTAATTCAAAATTACTCCATCGATTTTTGTGAAAGTGGACACTGCAATCCTCGCCAGGTAACTGTGTTAGAATACCTGAAAAATGATCAAAAAATATTAAAAAAATATAAAGTGATGTTAAGTGGTAAGAAAAATGCACTTCTTGACTCAAAAACACATACATTACCATATTCCGTGGCTGAAGAGAGAGGCGAATATCTTTGTAAAACACAGAATGAGTTATTTATTGAAAACAGTAGTACAGGGTTCCCTTAGGACATCAAAGCTTGGTTTATAGACTACCCATGAGTATTGCACGATGTAAGCTTGCAAAAGGGTCTTTAAGGAATTTAAATTAACCGTTTGAAGATCTTAGTAAACACATGTTCTGGAATTTTATGACTATTATCAAATGATACTACACGATAGCTTAGGTTGTATGATATTTCAACTCTTTTTATAGACTACTTGGTTTGTATCTATGCTACCAAGTGGCGACCTTAAGCTCTGAGAGCCTAGCTACCGAAATGCGGTCTCGTACCTCGCAGAGTCAAATATATTAAAATCCAGGCTTTTTCTTCACTCAATGGTGGTAGTACCATTCTTAGCACATGTATATTTCCATCGATTTAGTTTCTGACCTTCAATAAAGATTTGAAGTGTTCCAGTTATCCCTCACTCAAACTTCTTTCGTCTTCTTCTATGGATTTCCAAATTTATTCAGATCATCTTGTAGTATGAGCAATAAACTCATCAAAGAAAATAATAAAGTACTATAACTTGACTCTAGCTCAAAAATTCTTAGCCTTATTGTAGTATTCTCTCTCAAAGTTGACGAGAAAAAATTGAAGCACTAGAATGATGGTGGTGTCTTTAAAGGAGAGGTTAAAATCGTAGCATACCAAGGTTATGTCAGCCAAAACATATTTGGGGTTTATTTAAGATACACGGGGTCTTCTAGGCACGACCAGAAGCGTTACTTGAAAGTGAAAATTCGTCTACATGCCTGATTGGAGGGTGTTTATTTTAGTTTATATAAGTTTTTGGTAGTCTAAGCATATAAATGTCGCACTACCCTCTATGTTAGGGGCCCCTTCTTGACCTCCGACCACTAAGGATTGTATTTTGACGCTAACAACCGTTGCAGTCGGCTTAGCCCATGGTGTCACTAGGAAGTCGGTCTGTAGCCGTCACAGTTGCCACCTTGTCAGCTCGACTTTCCATAGCTTGTCGTATTTACCGTCACCCGGTTGGCTAAAGTGTATCTAAGGCTCCACACAATTGCTCCACCGAAGCCGCCACGTAGGCCACCACCATGTTGGTTGGTTGTAGGCACTGGTGATTACTTCAGCTGATGACTATTGCCACAAAGCTTCACCCTGAACCCATGTGCCCATTACACAGCTCCACGGTAGCTATAGACTTTTCTTGGACTTACTTTACGAAATACTTATGTAAGCCTTTCCTACCCTCGTTGTTCGTGGAAAGAGGACAATTTGATATGAATACAATTATTGAAGGCAAGTACTGTGTCACGCCTCTCATACTCTATGGTCTGACATACGAGAGTAGTTTATACTATTATTTCATATGTTATTCTTTCCTTCTGGTGTTAATTGTTATATGCGAGTATATTCTTATATGCTATGAAATAACATAGTATTTGTGAAGTCGTAATTCTCGTAGTATTTAAAGACCTAGAATTATCATTCGATAATTTTACAGTTCTAATTCTAATTCATCTGTGACCGATACGGCCCACTGAGGGTTGGCCGATACGCGCGCACGCGTCTGGCCGACATACATCTGCCAAGGCGACTGCGCTATTATATCCCCTCATGTTTCGTGGTCTAACCAGCACTCTTATGTCCGCCGGCTACTCTATTGTTTTCCGAGTAGGCCGTGCGTAGTTATATAGTACCCACCCTTCCTCCTTCTGGATAAACGGGCCAAGCACGTATTACCTACAATAATGAACGACTTACCTATTATTGAATTACCGTTACTGGATTTACCTATGACCGAGCTACTAATTCCCGGACTTGTAGCTGACACGTTGAAAAATCGCGCAAGTCAAATTTAAGCGATATAAACGTTCATAAGAGTTATGAAGTAGGGATATATTTTTAAATAGGTCTGTGAACGTAACAATATTGTGATTAAATTATCATAATAATCATGAAACTTAAAGCTGCCGTGGTCTTCTTGAAGAAGATTTTAGGACAATTTAGCTCGTCATTATTAGCTTGTGAACGAAGCTGGGTGTTGCTAGATTCGATGCCCCCCCTCGCGCACATACACATCCTACATTTAAACACGCGCTCATATGCAAATATGTATGGAGGCAGATTCATAATGGAATGTTTTTTGAGAAGTGCCGGAAAAGCGCAATCTGAATCGGGGTATGCATTCCTGGCCGATCACCGGGGCTACAGCAATAGCAATAGCAATAGCAATAGCAATAGCAATAGCAATAGCACGCCCATCAAGTCCAGCTTGTTCTTGTTCGCTTTCAGCACATCTTATGGTTCAAGAATTTTTTAGTCTTTAGTTTGAATGTTTCAGCAATAGTCGACAAAATATCAAAATTTGTATTAAGTTAAATATATAAACATTCTCGTGGAGTTGATTGTCCCTAAAGAGCTGATTGGATTTGTCAGCTGCATGCCGAATAGTTGCTAATTTTTGTACATTCTCATCTTTAATATGACTCCACATACACGTTGTTCATGCAGCCGCTTTGGCTAGGAAACAATCGTGAACATCAACCGCAGTGTTATCAACCGGCATCAGGCAGCGGGTTTTCTTGTTACCACTTTCCAAAGTATTTTGTTGCACACAGCCTAATAAGTGCCAAGAATGGTGCCAGAAACCCCACACTAGTTGGTCAAGTTACACGCAGTGGAATCACAGGTTGGGTGCCTGGATGAGAAAGTTCTCTCAATAATGTTTTCTCATACTTGGTGTTTTCAAGCTTATGAAAAAAAAAAGAAAAAAAAAAACAATACATGCATCGAGCGCAATAAACTCCGCATAATTGGCGACATTTTCCCGCAACAGGTTCAAAAGTATAGAATTTTTTCATTTACATCCTTGGAGCGTTTCCTGTGCATAGGTTTCTAGCTATCTTGACTGAAAGTTATAATTATACAGGTGTGTAATCGGAATTTATTTTTCTATTCCATTCTTGTTTAACGAGTTTTGATTGCGCTAATCTTTTGATAAAAATTGTGTTCACTCACAACCTCGGACGACAACCGTTGCAGCAAGAAAGAGTGAAGTAATTAAAAAAGAGATATTGCAGAAAATGACAGAAAGCCCTTCGCATTCATATTTAGGGCACCTAGCTCTTGCCCAAGACGTTCTGAACTGTTCTTCCGATAACTTTCCCACTGTCGATAGGGAAGATACTACGACTAATACTCCCGATTTATTCGACTGGTCTTACAACCTACCCCAAAAAGCCCAAAAAGATACATGGGAATCCTTCAAAACTTTTCCTCCTAGTCAGCCGCATAAGATTGAAACTCAAAACTGTATAAATTTAGAAAGAAGTTCAGAAACTATCAGCGTGCTACCCTTGGAACAGATTAATGCGGAGTATTTGCGCTATGACCCAAGACAACACCCACTGTTTCATGATGGGGAAAATCTTGACCAGGATACTGCACTGTACATGTCATCAACACTGAAAGAGTGTTTCCTGGAATCGGCCGAATACCAACGATCCATAGATTCAAACTCCCAAAATCAAGTCACAATCAGCACCGCAACCGGGACCAACAGTCATCATGTTGTATCTAACGGTCCAATAAATTGGTTTCAAACCGATGAAGTCCCAAAGGTTTCTCCTTCAATACCTTTAGAGAGAGTGAAGTCACCTGAAACAAAGACTAAAGATATGTTTCCTATGGCACAAAATGTTCGCAATGCCAAAATAACTGTTTCTAATTCCAAACACAAAGAAATTAAGAGCTTGGTAGGATCGTTTCACAAATTTCCTGCTTTTGTCAGTGAAATTTATCCGCATAACTTCCGCAACTTTTTGGTGAATGTTCTAAGGGAATATCATCATGAAGTTCTGATACGCGATCTCTTCAATCTCCTTTACATTGATGGCCATCTTGGACCCGAATCTAACCTGACTTTGCAACTTCTTCAGAAAGAAAACTATACGCCCCACCAAGTGAAAAATAAGGGCTTACAATTTTGTCAGCGTATTGCCGAAGAATTTCGCAAGCCAAAACCCACTAAAGGTGTGGATGTTACATCGCCCGTGTCATTTGTTAGCTGCTATGAGGTTTTTCGAACTTTCTTAGCCGTCAAAATAATTTTTGCTTCCATCAAGAAAGCAGACAACTTTTCGAAGGGCGCCCGCAATCTTCCGAAATTATCTATGTACAAGGCATACTACATTATCTGCCAACGGCTTCTTAGAGAAAAAAGTTCCATAAACAGCAGTGTCAGTGAGATTATCATATTGGGACAGTCGAAATTTGGCCAGCTCATTAAGCTAGTACATCCTGATTTGATTTCAAAGAGATTGGGCAGCAGAGGAAAATCGAAGTCCCACTATATGGATACTACGTTGGACACTTCATTTGTGGATGAAGACGTTATTAAGTTGATTGACCTCCATTTACCACATATCAGAGATTATTTTAGCACTGAACGAAAGAAATGCATCCGTACAATGAAGCCATTGCACATTGAACGGTCGTTACGAGAAGAAAGTACTGGGGTTGTAAGCATGTATGAGCGCCAAGGTTGGATAAACTTGGATGCCAGCCTTAAAAAACCTTTACACTCTTACTGTGATATCTCCCACAAATATCCCCTTACAGACTGTTCCCCACGGTCCTGGAAAAAAAAACCTGATCAAGTACCAACGTTGTCTCAATGGTCTCAAGTCACCATGAAGGGTTCTTTAGAGGTATTGAATGAGCGAAATGTCCACTTGAATCATCTTATAGAGGCTTTTAATCGGGGATGTTGCTTTGCAGAGAATGATGATACTTTTCGCGAGGCCTTCTTCCAAGCAATGTCAATTTTGCGAGATACTTCCGCTGGGAAAGAGATGTACATGCACTTATATCTTGTTATCTTACTTATAATATTCCCTGTGATTGTTTCCTCGGATGAAGAGGTCCCTACGGCTTCAAAAGTTCAGTTTCGAAGTTCAATGGATACTTTTATCTATTATCTTGAAACTGAAACCGCCACTCTACAACCCGTTGATGAAACCGATCTAGGTACTTTCATTGCAGTCTTGAGAATGATGATACGCGTCAACGAGTTGACACTGTGTAAAGTCTCGCCACAATACAAGGATGATGTTCTCGAAGAGATGATACACGACCTCGAAGTAGCCGGCAATGTTGCTAAGGATGACTGTAACCAGCGGCTGCCATTAGAAGAAACTTTCATCAACTCTGTTGTCTTGTCGATGCACGCGTATAAATTCAAACCCGCTGACACAATTTCAGTGACTGGTAATATCGATGTCATTAAAAATCTTTGTGCCCTCACCATAGCCGCCAAGAATTCAATTATAATGGCTAAGGAAACCATGGTATTGCTAGAAGATGAATCAGAACACAAAGATATACAAGCTAGCCCAGATGTGCCATATCAAGTGTTCAATATAGCGATGAAAATCTTCCATGAACATATGTTGGCAGACCCCTTGATTCTGAAGCTTCCAATGTCAGTGATCACCTTCACAATCGGCAATATGATGAAAACAATGCAACATAACAGTTTCAATGCATTTGGAGATCGCGATCGTGATTTATCAAAGGAAATTTTCAAGGCCTGGTGGGTGGTGTCGTCGTTGCTTCACGAGTACTTGAATATTGTTTCAGAAGTGGTCGCTTTGAGTGAAACTCTTTCGAAACTGGGATGATTTGTGGGCTACTTAGTGATGGAATATTCTGTTCCTATATGAGATAATTGTGACTATGAATGGGTGTGTCTGTATGCATAAGACTTATAAGATATGGCTATGTTTTGGTACGGAGGCTAATATTACTATTTAAAATACACACACGGATGGTTCTATGGACCTGGCCCATCGAGGCGGGCATTTAGGTATATCTACGCAAAATTAGTCGGCCTACGTGAACGAACTGTTTTCTCTTCTGTTCACGGGTTTACCCCGTACTTTTGGTATATTGTTATTAGTACGCAGTTCGGTGATTTATATTATCCACCCCTTGCGCCTTCTGGGAAAAGGGCCCAGCAAGTATCAAGTTCAATAATACGCAATAATCGTTGAATCATCCATGGATGAACTTTTACCGAACATAGGGCGGACGGCTTAAATGCACAATGCACATTGCCAAATCTCGAGGCAAATATAAAAAGCTTCTTATTCAAGAAAATAGAAAGAATGGGTAACCACATTTTACATTTTCAGCGTTTACCGTAAGCCGGTTTCTCTTTTTTGGGATTGGTTTCCTGGTGAGATGTATATCCGATAATTTTGGATAATTCATCCGTTATTCTTACACCGGTAGATCGATTTTATAGTGGTTCTAACTCAAAGATTCGTCGTACGTCAACTGAGAGTTCTTAACTTTGTACTGGATAAGGTCCAGAAAGAAGAAGAATCATTTTTTACGTGGGTGAAAAGCTTTCGGTTGAATCATACCGTGTCGTTCTTAGACCATCTTGTGAAATTTGAATTGTTTGAAGAACCTGAAAAGCAACATTTCCTGAACACGGGAAAGCACATGAACTAACCTTAACATCATAGCAAGTGATTGAGTATCTAATAGTTTATATAGAGTTTTGTCATCTAAAGTTGAAGATCTATAGTATCGGGCAGTGATGCACAAACGCGCGTACATGCTCCGTACGTACGCATTCCGTACCGCCCGTACGCCAGCGACTTGCGTACCCGTACCCGTACCCAAATGGGGGGTGCGTACCCGTACCCGTACAATATTTACTATTCACAAGAGAAAATGTCATAAAATCTTGAATCGCTCAAAGCCATAGCTATAAAAAAAGAGGATTTATTGTTTGTTTGCATTTTAAAAGTGATTGCTAAATAGGTATATGAACTTACTCCCCAAAAAATTGATTTGAAGAAGTTTCAACGACTTCGTCGTCGTCTTCGACGTCATCAATTATGAGCAAATTCGCTGTTTCCGCATTTTCTTTTTGTTGGCTTAGTTCTTCAGTTGGTTTTGCATTACCATCGGTGTCTTCATTTTCATCCGGAATTTCTTCATCTTTAATGATTCCTCTTGATTTAAGAATTGCTAGCATTCTAATCGTTGTTGGCAGAAGCTTATTTCTCTTTTTTTGAAATTACATCTCCCATTCGAGAAAAAAGAGCATCAGCCGGGGCAGACATGGCAGATGCAGCTAAATAGTCTCTGGCCATGCGAGAAATGATCGGAAACGACACTTTTCGTTTTCTATGGTATGAAATAGGGTCCTGTCTCTCGGATTTGAGAGGCGCTTTGAGATATCTCTCTATCTCGTGGTCTAAGCTCACTTGGTTGTCCCCTCTTCTGAACAGAAATCTTGGACGACTGACAGGTGAAGTAGGTTGCGGTTCCACCGAAGTTGGCTTCAGAGTATCCCCAAAATATTGCAGATATTGAAAGTAAACTTCATAGAAATAGCCTTTGATCGAAGA
>JAJMAK010000050.1:11339-72861 GCA_030572615.1 Metschnikowia lachancei
ATTTTGTTTTCCGAGAAACTCGCTTCACTGAAGACCTCTAGCTTGAATCGCGGATCAAGAACCATGGCGAGGTATAGTGGTTTGAGGCGTTCGATACTCTCGTCATATATAGGGTAGTACTCGAGTAGCTTATTTTTAGCTTCTCGTATACCGCAATCAATGAGTTGATTTCCACGAACAAAGTCACTGTTCAACAATTTATCGAAAGTCACCAAAAGCTGATCGATCATGGGAATTGTTTCTTGAATTGTTGGATATGACGATCCTTGAAGGGTCATGGTAGGTTTTTTAAATACCTCCAGAACTTTCACAAGGTTTTGTAGATAGATCCAGTCAGCGTCAGTAATCCGGTACTCTTTGGGAATATTTATTTCTCCATTTGGCACCAGATGAACGATACTTAAAACTCTCATGATTTCCGGGCGAAAGTGCAAGAACCGCTCGATCATTCGGTGTGTAGAAAGCCAACGGGTGGCATTATACTTGACCACTATTTCTGGGCCGTTCTTTGTGCCTTCCATCTCCTTTTTCGCGTCAACTAGTTTTTTGAAACTGTTCTTCGCTTTGTGACTGTATCGGATTTGAGTGGTGATCGAGCGCATGATATCCGGTAAAACTTTCATGCGACCAACAACGGTCAAGTTCTCGAAATTCAGTAGATTTTCGAGAAATTTCTGGGTCGCGGTCTTCTTGAAAAACGTGTAGTTTAAAATGCATTCAGTCGCTAAGTTCAAAATATGCCCCACACACCGAATATCACAACTGAAATCGATTGTGGTAGCACTCGAGGCTTCCTTGAACTTCTTCATCATGACATTCATTGGTCCAGCGTTATCTCTCGTGATGGCAACGATTCTCTTTTCTATACCGTAGGCACTTAAAACTTTCATCATAGACTCATAAACAACTTCGCCCGTGTACGAAAGTTTTTCGTTGAGCATTTCGAACCCAATAGTGTAGTTCTCCAACAAAAATTCATTATTGTAAAAGTGCAATGTGATCCCCAAAAAGTCTATGTTATTACTGGAGTTCCACTCGTCGATGGTGATTGCAAAATGGCCTGTATTTTCAGCAAAGTTTTTCTTCATCGACTCTGACTCCCCCTCATAGACTTTGGTGAGCAACCCTTTTAAGAACATTTCGGTTCACTAGGGGCACATCTTCTCTCAAAAATAATACAAAACGCCTAAATGAGTCTGTATCCACAATAGCAAAAGACAAGTTGTTTGACACAATCATTGTCAACAACAACTTCATGAACTCCTCTTTGTCGAAAGAGACGCAGGCAATCCCTCTCTTTTTCGAAGGATTAAGCTTATAACGCTTGTTTGAAGTAGTTGGGATAAAATAATTATCAATCTTGCAAGCGGTATCTTTTTTTTTGGACGTCTTCAGACTCGTTCTTTGATGCCTTCGACTTCATTTCAGCAAGAGATAAGTTGTGGACACTTTCGTAATGATCCGCCAAAGTTATCCAGTTCACCGGCCAATACTGCAAGAAATGTTTGTTCATGCACGAATTACACTTGAATGAAATCTTCCTCCATTTGTCATCCAACTCTGGTAATAACGTCCAATCGAACGCGTTGAACAACATAAGATCATGCGCGGTACGTTTTAGAGGCAAAGCCCAGTCATCGAGAAGGTAATTGGGCGATATTCTCAGCGGCGGTTTTTCTGGGGATTTCATGTTCTAAATATCGGTCACAATTAATTTAAGAAACTTATAGAAGAAGACTTGGAAACTGGCGGACATGTGCCCCTTTATATGCTATTTTGCAACACGCGACGCGCTTATCAAGACACGCAAAACAGAAGCCTGGCAGCGTGAATTGCGAATTGAATGAACACAAATGACTTGTACTTGCCTGTTTCATGCCGAAACCCTGTTTTTTTTTTTTTAATATGAACTCCTCTGGAGGATTTCTATTGTGATGGTGCAATCTGCACACCGAGGACAAGCACCCCGTTAGCAGGAATACCATCAAATTTGTCCAACAAAAGAAGTTGACTGATGAAGTCATTCAACATAGAACTGTCAAGTTTCTCATTACTTTATCTTGTTAAAGATCGCATCACTGGTACTTGGAGTACCAGGGTTAATTTTTGTATTCACCATAACAGTCTAAAGAGTGTGTCACAACTAATTGCATGAATATTGGATATTGTAAGTATCGTGATACGGAACTTGCTTTTAACAGGACTATATCAGAGATTATATCAAAAACAAACTGGTATCAATTCCCAGAACAAAACAACGGAGGAAGAGATATCTACATATATAGTATTTCCTAGGTAGGTCTAGAAGAGTCCACATAACTAATAAGGGGTCCCGCAGGCATCAGGGATGACAGGGGTAGCAAGGATGGCAGGAGTGCCAGGAGCTAACCATGAGCGGGTCACCGGATAATCTCTAAATATCCCATTATTGGTCAGAGACAGATATGGGATCCCTGAAAGATATCGTATCAATTCGATAAACTGGATAGGACTGGATACTCCAAAACAGGCTTTACAGATCAGGGAAGCTCCCATGATATATATAGTTGAAGGAAGAAGTAAAAGAAGGAAACAAATATGCTCACTGGTTTCACATGCCCAACAATATACGAGAAGTTTGTCCTGAAACATTTTGAAGTTCTAGAGTGTGGGTCAACACAAAGCTGTGCACATATCAACCAGCGCGTATGCCTGGTCACAACACTTCAGGTAGTGTACATAACGGTACGCCGTACCGTACGCTGTGTACGCCAGACACAATGCATACTACGCCAAGCTGTACGGGTACGCTCGTACGCGCGTTTTGCTCTTCACTGATTCAAGCGGGCTTTCCTTTTCTTCTTAACCTTTTAAAAAGTGAATTTTTACAAAGGATTAGATACACAGGTGGACGTACGCTTATATAATCAGGCGGAACCACCTCTAAATTATCGGCATCCTGTAAAAGCGAAACGCATCTAACTAATTGTTGTCATACCATTCCAACAGCACATCCGTACAGTTTGTGTTTAATGCTGAGCATCTTGTGCTCCACATTTATACGGACTGCACATATCGCTTCTGAAAAGTAATATGATTTCCAACATTTGCGCATGATGATTTCTGAAGGATGGTTTGTCTCAAAACATTTGATAATGCGGTCTTAGGCTAGGATCGGGTGGCTCAATAATAACTGGCTTATCTTAGTTTGGCTTTATCAGGGCTTAATTCTCAAAAGTCTTACAGCTTTTTCATACTTTTTTTTTCCGCAATTATATTATATGCAAGCCAATACTAGCGCTTTAAGTAAATCAAAGGGCTTAAGCAGTGTTGCAACTTTTTGTAATTGAATCGTGAAAGATATTCACGATTCTACGATGACAATGAAATTTTATATTGTGGAGATTATGACGAAGCTACTTGAAATGTATACGAGATTAAAGATTTCTGTCCTGAGTAGGGGCAGTGTGTTTATTCACTACGCAGATTTCAAAAAAGTTTTGCTCAACTTTGAAAATTGTACTGTTAATATAAAAAACGTAAGACGAACTCTTTTTTTTTATTAATTGTAATATCTTTCAATTGGGACAGCAGGAATATTAATGATAGTAATGTAAGACTCGAAAGAAACCTTTGGCTACAGGAAAATAATAATTTTTGATTCATCACAGAACAAAGATACCTCGCCGAAAATTTTCGCAGCAACGTACACTTTGATTTATGCTTCTACACTGACGGGTATTACCTTAGATTTAAAACTATTGGACATCTTTAAGGAGAAAGCAGTGATTTCTTAACTTCAATTTGGACGTTGAGCTACGAAAAATTGTAGCTTTGCAATAGGCTGAGATTGCTTCATGTAAAGAAGTTGATCGCCTTCTAATCCAAAGAGAAGCATCCTTTCGATATTAATGGAGATATAATACGAACAGAGAATTTCATATTGAAGCGGTCATCGACCACGAAAGGGGCCCCAGAGAAGTACCAGATTTAGGAAAGTTGGTGGTAACATCAAAGTTGATTTCTGAGTTTCAAGTCCCTAAACAATACATCCATAAAAGAAGTGATTGTGGACCAGACGCGACCCGTGCTTGTCATCATAGCACACATGTTAGTCCAGATTTTCCTTTTGTCATAGCGAGCTCGGACATAGAGTCTTTCCCAAAGCAACAACTTCTGAAATAAGACTCATGTATTCCTGGTACATCAGGGAGAAAACCCAACAACCTCTGAAACATTCTTTGGCGACATCAGGATCACCCTTCTTGAAATCATGAAGACTGGCATATTGCATGGAGTTTGTAAAATGCCGGATAATATAGATGACCACCGCCATGGGAAGCTTTTTGACCAATGGGTTTGCCAATGTCATTTCATGAAAGTTCTGTATGCCTATCTTCACTACTTGGTAAGAAACATCCTGGGATACATGTTGCAAGCCTTCGGTCTTCGAAGTTTTCAACATCGATTGCATTTTCTTCTTGGAATTCATCACAGTATTCTTGAAAACACAGGCGAGGTCAGAGACTGTCTCCACGAGTTGACTCTTATCGTCGGTTGAATTATCCACCAATTTGAAGGTGTACGAGTTCATGGACATTATGATGGATCTGGTGTATATGGCCTCAAGAGGCAGTCGATAGCCGAAGTCGTTTTTTGTCACAGCCAATGCGGTTTCTAAATGTCGTATCATCTCATTAAACACAACTTCGTTGTATGGAACTTTGATTTTGCACAGAGTCATTTCACTGAAATGTAACATCTTTCTCAATACCCCAACGAATATGGTTAGACTTTTTTCGTCCATACATGCTAGATTGGCTGCTTCAGATTCAACTTTGGCAACGAAATGCTTGACCGAAGTCCGGAAATCGCTTTTGGAAGAAGCGTCAATTTCAGCATCCGAGGCCATAACCACCGGGAATATCGTCACCAAGATAACAAAGTATACATGGAGATAAGCCTCTTTAGGGGCCGAAGCCTCCTTTAAAGTGAACATGGCTTGTAGAACACTTCTCAGAAGACTCTCGTGGTTTTCAACAGCAAAACGCCCGGAAGCGAAATTCTCGATGAAAGGATTCAAGTATACTTTATATGCTTTCAAAGCCATCAAAGACTTTTCCATGTTTTCCTGGGCCCACTTTGACTGCTGCGGAACTGTATTAGGTGTCGTTTTCCATAACCGGGGTGAACAGTCGGTATCTGGGAACGTGAAGCATATATCAGCATATGTGTGAGAGGGTTTGGTACGGACTGGCAAAGGGGAAGCAAGGGATACTTTTTCCAGACAATTTCTGGCTTGCTTTGGTCGCGGTGCACTCGTGCTCAAATTTGAATTCCGTTTCTGGCCACCCCCTTTTGCATATTTCTTGAAATGTTCCCGGAGTTGAGGGATTTCAAGCTCCAGCAACTTAAGAATCTCTTGACTGACATTAGATGTATCCCAAATGAAGCCGATATAATGATACTTTGATTGGCCTCTCTTCCCTAGTCTTTTGGTTATCAGGTCGGGAAAGACCAAATTGGTGAGTTTGCCCAACTTGGACTGACCCAATATAATGCTTTCATCAGCATAGTTCAGGATATTTGAAGACTTTTGTATGAGGGTTTGGCAAATAATATAGTACACCTTGTAGACAGATAACCGGGGAACGGTAGAATGATACAGGGACGAGTCTTCGACCTTTTTGATGGACGAAAAGATGATCTTAATCGCCAAGAAGGTTCTAAGAAGTTCATGGTAGTTGATGACCGGAGATTGAGGGTCCGGAACTGCATCCGGCTCAAGGGTCATGGTCGGTGGTGGGGTTTGAAGCTTTACAAGAATAATTCGACAGAAGCGGATTGCAGTAAGCTTTGGTTCGATGGATTCCGAGGAATCCGTTTTGGCAAATTTGGCAGTCAGCACAGATTCCGAATCTAGAACATTCGCATAGTAAAGTAGGCTGAAAAGGTTGTCCAATGGGATATGACGATGGTAGGTTTTTAAAAACTCCACTAAAAAAGCAGACACATTGTTTGCATTGACCTTGCGGAGCAAAGGGCCAAACTTAGCAAAGGCCTCGTCCACTTCTTGCATAATTTTGCAATTTGAAGCTGATTCACATTTTTCAAGAGCACTGGGGTCTTCATCTTTGATGGGCATCCGCTCGGGAGATTCCTTAGTTTGCGATAATAGAACGGGGAAATCAGGTGATTCCAAAGTTGTTGGGGGGACTGTTTTCGACAGCAGACCGGTTGACAGCAGTTGAAGGGGAACATCCAAAAACTGAGATCTCTCGCCTGTCATGGTGGTACTCTGGTTGCCGAAAAAAGAATCTGTGTGATTTTGGGGTTGGAAGGATTTGCGTGAAGATTGGTTTTGCCAGGTTGGTGAAGTCTCTTTGGAATTAGGCAGATCGGCTACAGTTGAATAGGATAAGCTCGGGGACAAATTCAAAAGATCGATATTATCCAAGCCAGCCGGCTGAGCCATGGCCAGAGTACCCTGAATCTGTGTAGTGTATGTTAAAGAAGAGGTAACTTGGTCATCAGTATTCTTGGGTGGTGGATAGTCAGAAGGAAGCAGGGATTTCGGTAGCAAAGTCTCTGCTTGTAGAAATGATGCTTGATAAGGTTGGGATGATATCTGTGAAAATGGAACGTAGTTGGTCGCGGAGAAAGATATTGATGATATGGTGTCTGCACTGTCAAAAGCAGAGGAGAGGTCCGCAGAGGCAAGGTCCGCAGCGGCAGAGTACCGTAGACTCTGTTGGGTGGAGGATTGATGTCCTGTTTTGGGGGGACGACTAATAGTCATGTAGGTATAATTTTCCAGAAAATAAAGATTTAGGAAGGGCGCCGAAGAGATATATTTGCGGGATTTTTTTTGATCTCCTGCAATATCTATCCACATAATATTTATAGAAGCCTTCGGCAGAACGCGGGATATGTCAGAATACGCATGAAGCATGAAGATAAGGACAAGAGATCACCGAAGTATCCGAGAACGGAAGAATATAAATAAAAGTGATTGTCTAATATCTGGAGTTGATATACTGTAGTATCAACAAGTAAGGACTCAGCAAATGCTTTCAGCAACGATTCGTCTACACACATTTAGTTTTGGGGAGCATTGGGAACAGGTATAAGCACACGATGCAATCTTGGATAACACAAGCGAGCTTTGAACGATGAGGCCCGTCAAACACGGAAGAATGCATCAAAGTAAGTGCACACAGCTGTACCGGAGCAACGCGCGTGATGGTGGCGCAATCTGTAATTGGTACAGAGAAAATAATCTCGTGTTCATGAAAAAGATTTTAGACAAGCAGTATCATCTTTTCCAATGGACGCTCACAATACGCTAATGCACATCCCTTTATTATGCCAAATGAAGTGAATGAATTAAATGATCTGTGGTAGCTTCTGAAAAAAAATAGGCCAAAAGTAAGTCGTGTCTTTTTGGGATGGGTGTGCGGCTCTGTCGCTGTGACTTGTCGTACACGTAGTGAGGGTTAATTTTGAGCGAATTAGACTGCATGTGCAACGAACGAGCGAAAAAAACAGCAGTAAACGCAAATAATAGAAAAAAAAAAACAACAAAAAACAACTGATAACGGAATTCCTTCTATGCGTCACAATGTAGGAGAAATTCTGCCACAAGTACAGAAGGAGGGAAATCTACAGGTAATGGAGGTGGGCGTAGGCTTTCAAAAAATCTGGACTAGATTCAAGAAATGTGCATGTTTGAAATATTCACTTCACCAAATGGTAAAAAAAACTACGTGGCCGGGATACCGGTTGAGAATTCTTGCTGCGTTACTGTTTAGAGCAGCATCGTAAATGCGATTCTCCGTTTAAATTAGCGCGTGATGGTCACTGTGGCTCCGCATTCGTTCTTTCTGCACGGCGTGGTCAGAGTCACTGTAAATTTTGTTGCGGTGATAAAATAACTGATGAGAGTCGATCCGAGAAGGCAACAAGGCTGCTCAATGAAGCATGCAGCAGTAGGCGTGTCCTCATGTCCAATGGTAGACGTGATGCGTCTTTCTTACCCTCTACTGATATGGTCGAGGCAAAACTATAGCAAAAAATTGGATGTCATTACTTTCCAACATCCCACATCATGCACATAATGTTGGGGCTACATCTTGGGCGAAAAGCATCTTTGTTGAGTGCTGTAAAAGGGTACACAACCTCGGTCTACCACGTGTGCGCTAAGTAGTCTTCGGCGGGGTCGTGCCCGCACAATCTCTCAACTGACGGCGTCGGGTGAGTGTGGAGTGTGGAAGATTGGAACCAACACATTCAAGACACATGCTGATACATCTAGTTATAGGCGGTATAGTATTGTATACAGCTAATTTACCAGAGTAAGGCACCTCCTCTACTCTATGTTTCACCGAATAGGTTTACCTCTCTTGCAACCCATGTGCGTATAAGGTTTGTGATATGGTACTTGAATTCGATAAATGTATTCAAATCAATCTGGGCTCGTTCCAGAAAAGGTGGAAAGTCGGCCATCTAGTATTTCCTAAAGTGAGCCTAGAAGAGCCTATAGCCTTCTCGGAGCTACAGAATGATATGGTTGGCTAAAATCTGTGGTCTATCTCGAGTAAATTAGGCTAAAATTTGAAAGGTGCCGATATACAGAAAGACCAGTTCCAAGAATTCCTTGGCCAGCAGGATTAGGCACATCTCTTACAGGTGTATCTTTTACACACCCTATTAAACCCTCTGCTTGTCCATTAGCACATTAACGAAGTCAGGAATACCGCACTTTCCTATGTGTTCTCGAGTTTACTTATTTGTAGAAGGTTCAAGTAAAGACTCGCTCAAAGCCACCACTTCAGAAATAATGCCCGTGTACTCTTGAAGCATGGTGGAAAAAATCCACCAGGCCTTGAACGTTTCTTTAGACAATTCAGGATCGCGCTTCCCAAACTCATGAAAGCTTGCATACTGCATCGAATTCGACATGTGGATCATGATGAAGGTAGTCACTGGCATAGGAAGTTTCACAACCACTGGGTCTGCCAACGTAGCTTCATGAAAGAGTTGAATGGATATCTTGAACACTTGATAGGGAACATCTTGACCCGCGCGCATCAAGCCATGACTCTTGGCATGTTCCGGTAAAAGCAGCATTTTATCCTTGGACATCATGACAATTTTCTTAAAAAGTTTGGCGAGACTTTTAATTTTTTCAATGACATCATTATCACCCGATGCCGAACTGTCATTTGGGAGATTGTAATTATAAGCGTTCATTGCGATTACAATCGATTGGATATATGATTCCTCCAACAACAGTATGTCATCGAGGCTTTCGGCTTTGCAAGCAGCAGCCAGTTCGAGATCATGCACCATTTCTTTTATAGCTTCTTCAGTGTAAGGTATCTTGACCTTACACAGTGTCATTTCATTGAGCGTTAGCATCTTTTTCAAGGTCCGGGTAAAGATACTTAGACTGGTTATGTCCACAGTTGGAACACTTGAAAATTCGGCTTCAAGCCTGGTGACACAGTTCTTAACAGATTCACGGAACTGAATTTTGTAAAGCACGGGGACTTCCTCATCTGAAGCAATACTCACCGGAAGAATCAAGAGCAAAACAACAAGATACAAATGCATGTAATGTTCCGTCTGTGCAGAAGTACGCAGCAAAGAAAACATGGCTTGCAAGATGGTGCTCAGTAGGATACCAAGGGTTCCATCATAGAGTACGGCGGAGTTGAATGTACTGACAAGGGGTTCTAATTTCAACTTGAAGGGTATCAAGGCATCCAATGATCTTTTCATAGCATCTCTAGCCCACTGTGACTGTTCTGGAGATTCAATAGAAGTCGACTTCCAAATCCGGGGAGAGCAGTCAGAAATGGGGAATTTGGATGACATGTCCACGTAGCTGGATAAGGGTCTATCAGAAAAAGGCATTGCTCGAGTAATCGGCTTATTTGATGTGGATATTGTCCTATGGGTGTAAGTTTGGTTGCAGGAGCTATCAATGCGGTTATTTTTGTTTGTGGAACCTTTGAAGAGTTCTTCAAGTTCTTCAATACTGAGTCCAAGAAATTTTAACATGGTGTCATCCACTATAGTGTTGTTCCAGGTGACGCCAATATAGTGGTATTTAGAATCACCTCTTCTGCCTAATCTCCTTTGAATCAAGTCTGGGAAAACTAGCTTGGTGAGTTTGCCTATCCTGGAGTGGCTCAATATAATACTTTCACTAGCATCATTCAGCAGAGGGGGATAACTTTGGTTTAACTGACGACAAAGAATATAGTATATCTTGTAGAGAGAAAGTCGGGAAATAGACACAGATATCAGGGAGTCATGGTCAGCTTTTTTAACGGAGGAAAAAATGATTTGGATGGCAAAGAAGGTCCGTCGAAGTTCGTGGAGACTATAGTAATTTAGTAGACTGTTTTCAACTGAAACCCCCAGAAGAAGCGAGGCAGATTGGGGGTTTTCAAAGGATTTTAGCAAAAGATCACATAACTTAAGTGCTTTAATTTTCAGTCCGATGCGGGCTGTTTGGGTCACTTCGGGTGCCAGTTTACCTAAAACCAGATCACCCTCAACACTCTGGTGATTGAAGAGAAAATTGTAGAAGTCGTGTAAAGGGATGTGATGATGCCAATCTTTCAAAGCCTCTACCAAAAGAGCGGGAATGTTATTCGCCCTCGCTTCTCGGAGATAAGGCACAAGTTTGAGGAATGAGTGTTTGACATCCTGGGGTATCTCGTATGCCACAACAGGTGTAGCAGGGTTTCGCACATTTGAACTGGCCGGTAATAAGTAATTGGGATTTGTATTTTCAGAAGCCAGCTCGCGCAAAGTGATGGGGCGGTCTTGTAATACAGAGGATCCTAACATATGTAGGGTCGGAGGGGTCGGGAGTTGTTCTTTCGTTAGCTGTTCACGAAAAGACATCACAAGAGGAATCCTCCCGGACACAGACTCAGAGACGTGTTGCAGAGGTGTTTGAGGTGTTTGTGACGTGTGCACCGGTGCAGACCATGTGTGTGTAATACTGGGAATGTGAGCAGCATTCAAAGGGACTGGCCCCTTTATTTTTGGGGCAGGCAAATTATGAGTCAGAATATTTGGACTGGGAGCCATGAATGGCCCAACACTGTGTCCATGAAACGGCCTCCTTGTGGAATCAAGCAGAGAATATCCTGTTACTTGTGGCATGTGATTGATAGTGTGAGTTTGGGACTGGCGATGGGTTGCAGGATCTTCATATTGATTCAGCTGGCCATAATAAGGGTGGTCATATGATCCTCGGGACAGCGCTCCATAATCTGGATATGATGTATGTTGTAGATGGCGACCATGGCTAGATTCTGGATCGTTGTGGATCACATTCGTCAAGGTAGCAATAGTCGGGAGTGACGTTTGACTACTCTCAGAGGAAAAACTGTGCGGGGTACCTGGCGAAGTCTGGGGCTTTTCTGGTGTAAATGTTCCTTGCCTTCTATGTGACGCAAAGGCATTTGCACGCATATCCAAGAGAGTTTGTGTGGAATAGTAATATGCGTGTATTTTGTGATTTACAGCTCCACAAGGGTTGTCACAACAGATCCTTTCTTATCTTCAGTTTGCTGCGAAACTTTGAAGACCTTTGTACCAAAAAAATTTGGGAGGGGGAACAATTTGGAACCAAGTATGTGATGGGATCTTCAGTGATGCTGTGTTAATGTAGTTGCCACACAAATTTAGCGAGATGGGGATATTTTGGTTGTAACTTTGTAAAAGTTAGTCGATACAGACAATGAGGTGGATCTTGTATTCATCGCTATTAAACGATCTCTGCTCTTCATATAGGATAAATGTATGCCGAGAAAATACTGCACAGTACGGGTGTGTTATGCAGGTCATGATATCAATTATTGGTTTCTCGCGGCGAGTAAAATTCAGGTGCGTTTCTACCTTGTTATTTCCAGGATAATCCGTAGACAGAAAAGAGCAAATCGTATAATTTGCCGACTGAATCCCGTTCCATGTACATCTCACAAAGTCAAATATCACCATATTATGTGAGAGTTCCGCTGCGGTACTTTTTTTTGGGAAAGGCTGAAAATCACGTGCAAGCTATAGTGACTCGTTTTTGTTGTGAGAAGTTGTTGAGAGAAGTCTTGCATATACGTAATCAAAGGACTAGTAGAACCTTTATCAAGAAAAGTTCAATGCGAGCCTTCTTCCACAATGAAGACTTGGAAGACTTTGAATTCATCCAACAGAGTCTTGAAGGATGGAGAAGAGATATTAATAGTAGACATTGTCACGTGTATTGTAGAAGTAGTCTATTCAGTAAGTGATTGATTTCTTTGGACAATTCTCCAAGCCCAATTCTGGGGACTTGGTCTACTCTTTATATGTTCTTTGAAAGCTGTACCTTGACCAGTTACACGCAGCTATGAACACTTATATGACTACCACAGTGGTTGGCCTTTGTGGTGCTTAGCCACTATGATGCATAACAACCACTTTGTGGCTAATTTATCCAGTGGCGTTTATGAGAGGGGTGGCTTAACTACTACGTGTATTCAATGAGAGCTCCATGCATGGTGTATGGCGTATATTCATTCAGCCAGACTCATCATGGATTTGTCGCTTCAGTGCGCTTCCTTCATACATCCAATTATATGATACCATATATGTTGTCGTATGTTCACCGAGTTACTCTGCCACTTTTTGGAAGCGTTTTGATTCAGGCCAAAGATCTCTGATATAATGATGATATACTCTTGATCGAAAAGAATATCTATCACGTGATAAAAGTTTTCTTCGTCCAGTAAGGATAATGTTCCTGGTAGTCATGAAAGCTGGCAAATTTCATCAGTGTTGGGTAACGAGCAATCATCAATGTATCACGGGCATAGGAAGTATAAAATTAACCGGTTGTGCCAACACAACCTAATGGAAGTATACGATTTCTGTCCTAAAGACTTGATCACTGACATCTGGGGGAAAGTTTATTGTCTGAGAAAATATTAAATGACTTCGGTAGTAGGCTGGAAAGGGTATCTCGTGTTTCGATATCATTAAGATGATTTTTGGTCTTCTCCCCAATGCAAATAAACTAGTACAATATCATCTTCATTATAATTAATTCGATATATAACGCCCCAAATAGCCATATACCAGGAAACATTTCGGCTAGGCACCCACCAGCTGTATTTCAGGAATCTATTGTAGAACCTCCTCGCTGAAGGCATGTTTGGCCGTGCGGAGTGTCATCACGTTGAGGTCAGCCAGTTTTCTCAAAACTTATGTAAAGAGTATAAACTACCCTTAGCAATGAAGGCAATGTCGGAGATTCTGCATTCAAGGGTTCTAACACAAGCCATTTTAGATTGCCGAAATTGCATCTTAGATTCTGCTGGGTATTCATGGGAAAATATGGCTAGAGGAAAGATCAGGAGAAGAATGACAAGATATAAATGGAAGTAATTTGATTTTGGTGTATTCCGTGAAATGATCATCGCTTGAAACAAAAACCTCAGGACGTTATACTCATTCTTGCCCCATAAAGATCCATTGTTGATTATATGGATGATCGGAACCAATAGGATATTGTATGAGGTAAGGTTTCCAAAGATCTTTGTATGTGCTGCTTTGCCCACTGCGATTGCCGGAGCAAACCCATGCTCACATAACTTCAGTAGTCAGGTGAACCATCATATTTGGCTATCTAAAAGAAATCTCACCAAAAGTTTATGCGATGCTGATGATGGTAGATGATATTTTTTGAGAGGGATTGGTCCTGTTTGAGTATGTGGTCCACTGTCGGGAAGCTTTATTTTGTAGCACGTTCTTCCGTATCATTAGAACGATTTTCAGTCGCCCTTTTCTCAAAATACCTTTTAAGTTCTGGTAAGTCTAGATCTGCTAACCTTAGAATGTCTTCATTGACTATGTTACTATTCCACATAATGTCAACAAAGTGGTATCTGGAGTCCCCCCTCAGGCCTCGCCTCTTTGCCATCAATTTAGGATAAGTGAACTTAGTGAGTCTGCCCAAATGGGATATACCTAAAACAATATTATTCTCCAGCATCGAAAATATGGATGAGGTCTGCCCTTGAAGCATGAGGTTGTGACAAAGAATATAGTAGACTTTGTAAAACGAGAACCGTGGAATGGAGCTATTTGTTGGCATCTTTTTGTCGCTGAACTTAATGGAGCTCAAAAGGATTTTGATTGCCAAAAAACAACGAAGAACCTCATGGAGGTTTACGGCAGATATTTGAGATTCATTAAGTGTACCTTCAGGAAAAAGGGAGGCAATTGCCGATGGTTTCCGAAAAGTTTTGAGAACTAGATGACATAATTTATAAGCTTTCACTTTCTTAAGGGGTGTATTGGCCGGTAATAATTCAGTAATGTGAGAAGAATCAAAGTCAGCAGTCCCCCACTTATAAAGGAAGTTGTGAAATTCCTCCAAAGTTAGGTGCTGATGACATTGCTTCAAACATTCCACTAGGACACCGCAAAAATTACGAGCGTTCACGTCACGAAACAACGGAATAAGCTTGGTAAACGCTCGCCTCGCGTCGTCAGAGGTTTTGCGTTCTTCTTTTGTTTTAGTGAATTCGAGAATGTTTTGATGGTAATCTGCATATCTTGGAATAGTTTCTCTGAGTGCTTGATAATCTGGCGCACTGCCTTTTTCGGAGTTTTGACTTTGCATGTGTAGGCTTGACACAGTTTGTTGGGTTGGATAATACTGGGTTGAATTCTGATCTTTTAGATTGACAGGAGAAGGCAAATGAAGCATCTTAGGCGATGATGATGGGTACAGGGCATCATATGGAATAGGCGATATGTGCCTAAACTGATGCCTTTCCACAATTTCGCCGGTAAAACACATGTAATTAGGCGAAGAGCTGACATCTTGTACTGGAGGTGGCAAAATTGAAACGGGTCGAGTTCCAGTCCTCCCTAAAAGCGTGTATACTTGCTCAATCGATGATCTGTGGGAACACTCCAGCTGTTCAGAGCTTAAAGCTTCAGTTATCTGATTTACAGTTGGTAATCTAGTCTTTGGGTACGATACGGAAGCAGAATTTCCGTCAGTAGACCTGAAACTGCTGTCATCATAATGGTAATGAGACCTGAATTCGCTGCAATGGTAATGGTCATCCCCACATGGAAAGTGGCTTATGGTGGGAACCTTGAAAGTGATATCAGCGGTAAGCGAAGATAAGCTATCAAGAATTGGACTGTATTGTCCATCCTTTTGGATACACATTTGTGCGTTTTGATGTAAATATGACAAGTTTGCTGGCATTCCAACTACGATCAAAACTATGTCGGTGGCGGTTTCCTTGCGAGAATTTTGGGGTAGTTTCAGTCACTATGATCTCTCGCTTAGAAAATTCAATACTTCGGCTTGGTGTTTGTTGCGATGTTGGATAGGATGGCCAGGATTTGAAGAAGAATATTGTGTGTTCAACGAAGTTCTTACATTGCGATCTACACCAAAAAGGATATTATATACATCGACCATTACAAGCCAAAAAAGGAAAGAAAAATCATTTGTTCTTTTATTGTCAGAGTAAAATAGAACGCGTCGCGCTGCAAAAGGCCAAGGCAGGGTAGCATGAGTAGGAGCAATTAAACAAACGGTGTTCCGAACCAACTGAGCTTGGACATACATGTTGAGTGCAAGCTGTCGTACGCAGTGAGCTTCATACACATGCTCCTTTTATGAATATACGATATAATCAAAGGATTTGACTATTTTGAATTATTCTTCCGGACGAAAGTTAATCAGTTCAAAAAGGGATTTCTGTTACGAATTGGCATGGTTTCTTGTAATTGATGGGGCGGGCTGACCGGAATTGCTATGACATCAACATAGGTGCATAGAATATATGTATATTCATGCACTGAGGCGCCACATCTTGCTATGATATACACACCTCCTCTGATACAGCCGCCGCGCAGTGAATGTTAACAAGATTCGATTGGTGAAAGAGGTCGCAAGGAAATTTTGTCTGGGCCTACAGGAGCTCATCCAAAGTCTTGGAGTTAGCTTTATCGAACGGATAAATCTCCGGAAGTTCGTCCTGCATTTTTAATTGAATACAATACAATTTCTGGACGAGTGGGCGTGAGTTCCACCCTGCTTCAAGGGTGCATGCCCATCCGCGGACAGACGTTTCGGATGTAATTCTTTACTTCAGGTAAACCGTCAGATATAATAGGAGTGCAATTCTAGTGTGGTCATTTAATGTCCACCTCGGACTAAGAATTTAGACCGCTTCGGCATAAGTTACCTTGTAGTCGGCGTCACTTGCCAGTATCGCTAAGTCATCCCCTTGATCTTCAAACATTGCCTCTATATTACATACACACCCGAGTGAACCGGCGGTTGCTAGGAATCACCTGTTGTTGTTCTTAAGGGTATTGTGGCTCAGGGCGCGTGACCGTCACTTCCTTTGGCGGAAGTAGAAATAGATGAATTTCAGGATGAAGGGTTATAGAGAACGGATCCTACAGTGTACCTTCGATTGTTTTTGCAGAGGTGACAATACCTATAAGCTTTAGCTGTGTAAGCATAATGGGTGCACCATCTGAGAATTCTCATTGGAAACTATCCACTTATGCTCCTCTAGACGGAATTATGAAAGAGTTCTGTAGATATCCCATCCAAATATATTTCCAGGTAAGCTTAATGTATTGTAATAAAATCTTTACATTGCCCACTTTGTGAAACGAAAGAGGACCGACGAGACAGTACATCAATTGATAAACGCTTACGTGTTCAAGGAGTTTAGTGATGTTGTAGGTCAAGGCCGAGCTGGGGCAGTATCATGAGACCTTGAAACCTGGAACATGGGGCCTCTCAGTAGTATAGTGACTCAGGAGTAGCATTTAATGAATAGAGCTCTGGGATGGATTCCAATATGTGAGCTTGGTGGCCCATAAAACAAAGTTTTTTATAGAAAGCGGTGGATTGGGTGACAGTGACTACTTGATTGAGTCAGTGATTTACCAAGTAATTGAAACATCTAGTTGTTTAAGACTGGGTCCGCCTCCAGTGAAAGTCCGTCATGCTGTTTAGAGCATGGATATATTTGTTGGACATAATACCGCGACCATAACCTAAATATTACTGGGTGTGTAATGACGAAAGATGAATGTTCTGGCCACTTGAAGTGTGGAATTGTTGAAATTTGCTGCTTGTCGCTAATAGTCACGTGACTAGGTCCGACTTGGAAGAGGCGCGAGTGCCCTCATCAGCGCGTTGGTGGGATCTAAAAGATTGAGCTTGTTAGATGTAGGGCATTCTTTTTGACAAATCTGTTATCTTGAAAGAAAAACATTTGAAATATTACAAGAAAAACTTGCATGTATTCCAACGTCGATTCGGACGAAAACAAGACATCTGAATTGTTTTGTGAATCCGGTATATAAGAGCCGGGGGAGAGGCGCCTTATCTGGTTACGGACCCGTGGCCGTACGGCTCTTGTCGCACAGCCCCAATCCTTTTTAAGGAAGCATATTTTGAAGCATGATATATCTTTTATCCTTCTAATTCCTACTGGAAAATACCTATAATTTTATTCGTTACGCTTTCCGACTTTACCCCTAATAATCTCCTTATGTTAGTTTTGGTCATATTACTGTCGAAAGTCGCACTTAAACATAAGCCAATATTGCTGGAACTAGGTTTGAGCGAAAATTATACGTCATGCAGATTGCTTACATAACACTGCAAAAAATTGATGATAGGGGGTGTTTTCTTAATGGAAGGATACAAGCATGTTTTTTGGGGCCAAAAAGCTTGTTGGTGTTGGTGTTTTTATCAATGTATTTATCAATCTATGTAAACCATATGATTTCAAAATCTAAGTTTGACTGACGGGCCATAACTCCTAGGAAGTAGAGAAATATCCATTGATATCATGAAGAGGAACTTTTCTCTGGTTTAATCTTTCGAGACCTAGGTGTGTTTTTCGACAATGTATATGCGGATGATGTTTCTGACTGTGTTCGCCCGCTTCGCTAATGTTGAATTGTGGGTGTTTATTATATGTCTTGAAACCTGGATATTGGCTTCCCATGATATCAATACCAGGAATTCAAGTTCATAAAGAAAATACAAAGGAATGATCCAATTTTCAAAGGGTCTCGAATTTCAGTATATTTTTGTAATTAAAGTGTTCTCGAAATTGCATGTCTCGAGGCCCTATTCCACAGCACGACCATGACCCTATTCCAGCACGGCCATAAACCTACTATAAGCTATCAACACCACTTATGCCCATCATTTTTCACCTTTCGGAACGCTCTTTTGTGAGTTATAAATTTCTTGGTTAGCGTGTGATCGAATGTTTCTCCAGACGCACATCATATAGATAAGCTGTCCAATTAGATATATCTAAGAAACTTCGCCCAGAAAAGAACAACTAAGAAATTATGTACTTTAAACTACTTTATCAAAGAAACATCAATCCCCCTAGGAGCAGGTTATAGGTGAAAAGTTACCCATAATTCATAAACGAATTAGCCCCATCGAGCGAGGAACTCTAGGGTGATCGTTTAACATTATTCGGGAATTTCACTCTCATGTTCTGCTTTGTTTGTGTAAATTGGTGTTGTTGTAGATGTTCATTTAAATCAAAAGTGAGTCTCAACCAATGTGCTTAAAATGAAAACGCAACGACAATATGATTTCGACCTCCGTATTCACTACTTGAGTGGAAACAACTCACAATTTTATTCATCAAAACGAAATCTTTCAACATATGTGGTTTCTTTCTTTTGAAGATCTCGAGAGAGACCCTGAAACTTATTCTCGAGAGAGACCCTGAAACTTATTGCGTATGTATAACGAGAGGGAGTTCTTGGATTTTAAATTTGAATGATTTCTGTAAACACCAAAACTCAATAATGACGACTTTTTTGCCCAGAAGATGTATTTTGGGTTAACTTCCCGGCGATATGCGAAGAAGTGAGCCTACAAGCTCGTCTCAATGTATATGAGGCACGTCACTCTGTGTTTCTTCATTGTAGTCACAGTCGGCCCAAAAAGTTCTCTAAAGACCGACGTAAACCAGAGTTTGACGTCTTAGAAAGTGAGGATATAGAGGTCACAACCCCTTGCACAATCTTAATAAAAATATAATTGGAAACGCTTCAATCAATATAAGTTTGACTGTCAAGCTCTTTCATTCTAGGCACACCTTCAGATTCTTCAAGTCATAGCTATGTCTCTGGGAAGGAGCTCTCTAAAGTTCGGCTCAAAGAGACAATTTCTGCAGATATGGTCACATATTCCAGATACATTAGAGAGAATATCCACCAACTTTTGAAAGTTTCTTTGGCCAATTCCGGGTCACGATTTCCGAAATCGTTGAAGCTTGCAAATTGCATCGCACGTGCCTTGTGAAGCATAATAAAGCATATCATTGGAATTGGAATGTTCTGGACCAATGGTTCTGCTAAGGTACATTGATGAAAGTCTCGCGCCCCTAACTTGAAAACTTGGAATGGCACATCTTGGTATATCTTTTTTAACCCTTGACTATGTGATCTAAGCCTCGACATATCATTCTTGGTCACCACGACGGAATTTTTGAAAGTTTTTGCGAGTTTGGAAATCGTGTCTATGATGACTTTTTCGTCGGTAATTGAATTCTCATCCACGGGCTTAAAATTATACGCATTCATGGATAAAATGATTGAGGTGGTATACGTCCCCTCTAACGGCAGCGAACTGCCAAATATCTCAGGGGAGGAGGTTGCCGCAATATCTAAGTCACGAACCATCTCTTTCAAAACACCTTCGGCATGTTCGGCTTTGATCTTGCACAGAGTCATTTCGATAAGAGATTCCATCTTTCTCAAAACGCTAGTAAACGTCTTCAAGCATGCTGTATCCATAGCATCGAAACCAGAGTATTCGTTTTCAAGCCACGTAGCACAATGTTTAATGGATCCACGAAGCACGAGTTTAGATTCCAAAGGAATTTCTTCATCCGAAGCGACGGTAGCTGGAAAGATCAAGAGTAGGACAACAAGATATAAATGCATAAATGCTTCTTTTTTGGCTGAAGCTTGCCGTAAGACAACCATGGCGCTGGAAACGGCCTGTGGAAGGATGTCCACATTGTCATGACAAAATTTACCAGTCCTGAAGTCCAAAATGAACCCCTCCAAATGCACATTATATAAATGCAATTCGTCTAGTGATCTCTTCATATTATCATCCACCCATGGAGATTGTGGTGGAACTCCATTCGGGGAAGTTTCCCACAGTCGAGGTGAACAGTCTGAATGTGGATATCTGAACGTTAAATCAGCATAGCTGTGTTTAGGTTTGATGAAAGCAGCTGGTCCAGCCTGACGGAACTGTGGTTTCCCACAACTTGATATACTTTTCTGGCTAACTTCCCGTGTTTTAGTAACTGGATTGGATGGGCTCGCTAGATCAAATTTTATAGGGTTTTGTCTGAAGTATTCCGTTATGTGAGGGAGGTGGAGATCTATCAACTTGAGAACGTCTGGGCCAACCATGGAATTGTTCCAGATGAGTCCACCATAGTGAGGTTTCGATTCACCCCTTCTCCCTACTCTTCTTTTCACAATGTTGGGATATATGAATTTCATGAGTCTGCCTACTTCAGACCGACCCAAAAAGAGATTTTCGCTAATAGAGCACGGCATACCTGGGTGATTTTGGATGAGCTTTCGACAAAGAATATAGTACACTTTGAACACGGCATCACAAGACAAGCTCAAGTAAATAGGCAGAGGAGCTTCAGGTTTCTGAACACAAGCAAATAAGATTTTGATCGCCAAAAAAGTACGTAGAAATTCGTGAAAATTAACTGACGGTAGCATTGAGTGTTTTTTTGAGCTAGCTTTGACGAACTGTGGTGCTGAAGGGGGTTTGAAATTTTGAAGAATCACAGAACAATATTTGAGGCCCTTAAGTTTCAGTTCAGTTATTTCGGGCATCTCACTCACAGAAAATCGATGATTCACGGCAGACTCCGAACTTACATCAGTGCCAATGTAAAGCAATTGGAAAAGATCGTCTAATGGAATGTCTTGATGGTGATCTCTCAAGAACTCGACCAAAAATCCACTAAAGTTACGAGAAGTGATGCTGCTTAGATATGGTGTAAAATTTTTGAAAGCGTCTACAGCTTCCCGTTTAGTATTGCATTCTTCAGTGGAACGTTGATTTGGGGTCTTAGACTCTTGTACCGGAAATGTTAAAGTCAGGCACTTATCTAGATGTACTTCATGTGTAGCAGCTTCATTGTCTTGGCGCAGTCTCATTGGTGTATATGATTTCGGACAGGTTGATGCAGTTTTTGTTGAGAAATTGCTATTAATAAGCAGATGAAGAGGCGAATCTGGACAATGTGACAGACACACCGTGAGCAATGTGTCTTCAGGGGACAAGAGGGAGAAAGAAGTGGTCTCACGAGTACTTCGAAGATCAAAAGAGTCTGAATATGTTTCTAACGCTCTCGCTCGTTTCTTACCTGTGTCACTTTCGCTGGTTACTTGCGATCCAGCCACAAGGGCAGTGTCCCTCGAATGATCAGCCGGACACATGTTTTCTGGATAAGGAATATGGAGTGGGTTAGTCATGTTGAATTCTAGGTCCAAAAATGGGTTTTCTTGTACCTCGCCAGGAATGTTTGACATATACGGATACGGCTGGAGTTGAAAAGGGGCATCTTGTGAATGATGAAAATAGTCCAATGCGGGTAAATTTTGCCCTGACGTGACACCGTTGGTTCTGCCCGAATATGGTTCTGACAAATCATCAAGGGCTATTGGGGATAAACCCAGCATCACTTCTGCAGAAACTGGTACGTTCTCCTTAGTGCCAATGCACTGTCGTTTATATGATTGGGGATGGCTTGGGGACGTGTGAATCATAGTACGGAAGAAGTGACCAGATTAAGCAGAGTAAATGATTTCAGATTGAAATGGAAGATTCAGGTTATTCCTGTCTTTTTTTCGCCTTCCAAACTTGTTGAAGAATATAGTTTCCTTCAAAAAGAGCCTCTTTCTCGACCGTTCCGGTATACCGCCCCGTAGATCTGTTGCCCTTATCCAATAGTCAAGATATCCACAAGATAGACAGAAGTATCGATATCGATAGAGATTCAAGCTATTGATGTTCCTCAAGAAGAAGAAAAAAAGGTAAGCACTATTGAGAACAATCAGTCGTAGGTGTGATCACCGGGTGAATATCAAATGACCAAGGCTTTATCATTTCCTGCATTTAGAGGTGTCGTGCTACGAACCTTTGCAGCATGGCACGTTACAAAAGCAAAATCAAAAGCAAAAAAATTTCGCAAAAAATATCGCAAAAAAAAAAAGAAATCAAAAATCAAAAGAAAAAGCAAAGAGTCGTCTTTTCTTCGTCGAATTGAACGCGAATAAAATGCCAAACGCGGATTTTGGATCAAATGTGGATAAAAATCCGAAAAGTTGCGTCTTAAATCTTGGTGGAATTAGTAATCTCCTTGATCACCTCAGTAGGGTAGCCGCAAGAAAAAAAAAAAAAAAAACATCCTAAATGAGTGTACAATGCCATGCACAAAATTATTGTTGAATTCCTTCAATACTGACTTGGGTCGGGTAATTTTAACAAATCAATATTTTCTGGAATTAACTTTGGCATACAGAGGTTGTGTTTGTATTAGGTATGGGACTTTTAACCATGACTGTGTAAAAAGGGGGTTGTCACGTGATGTGGTGATGTCGAGATTCGTCGACGTCCGTACGGAATTCCACCAAGATTTAAGACGCAACTTTTCGGGTTTTGCTCCACATTTGACCCAAAAATTCGCGTTTGGCATTCCATTCGCGTTCAGTCGACGAACGACTCTTTTTGCTTTTGATTTTGATTTTTGATTTTGATTTCTTTTTTTTTGCTTTTTTTTTTGCTTTTGTAACGCCCCGCTGCAAAGGTTCGTAGCACGGTACCCATATATGCAGGAAACGATAAAGCCTTGGTCATTTGATATTCACCCCCGTACGGGTCGGAAAAAAGGATGTACTGTAGAGAGAAGAGTAGAGCAGCCTTTTTTCCTTTACGGATTACCAGTGATAGTAGTAGCGGGACTTGAACAAAGAAAAACAAAGGACGAGTGGGTTGGGAGGGGTAAACATATTGTTATTTTTTAGAGAAAAAAAGATTACAAATAGTAGAGACATTGTTATAGAAAACTTTGAATCCCCACGGCCGACTTATATGGTCTTTCCTAGCTTTTCGTGATTTTCAAGATACTATCACAAGAGATTGAAGTGGAAAACTTCCTTGTGGGCATCCCTGCTTATTTTGGTTTTGAGTACGGATCAGATAGGAGCACGAGCTGTTTGGGCCTGCGGTCTGCTATGGGGGCTTTTTTAACAAACTGTTTTGTTTCCTTGAGCATCATAAGGTCAAGAAATATAAATATAGAACGACATAACTAGGGGTGAGAGATCACTAAGAGGGAACCACTTGCCCCAAATCGGTTACTTATGAAGCATTTGTGTATAACGCTTTAATAGTTGGTAGTCAAAAATTTCAGCTCGCAGTTGAGGGATCCCGTCTTTGTAAGAAAGTATCAACGGTTCACACTTGGGTGCATTCGTTATGTCAGGAGCAAGTGTAATAAAACGAGTGGAAAGCAAGAGCAAGAGACCGAATGACATTTTTGGAAAAGGATGTCTAATTTTTTGAGCCCAAATGCGAAGGAAACAAGAGTAACAAGTTAACAAAAAAGAAGAAGAGGTATCGGCATTGGAAGTATTTAGCCTGATATATACACCCCCTTTTCTAAACTTTAAGAATAATCATTCTCCCAAAACATAAAGAACAAAAAGTCGAAATTGAGCCTAAATTACATGTCAGAAAAGAACATACCCAGATAGAAGAATGATATAAAGCTCTAAAGACTGTCACACCTTGTACAACAAAGCCTCAGGTCAAACATACAGCATGCGCAGCAACATATTCAATATTGCATTAAGCCGGCGAGGTACTTGTCTAGAGGAAAAGCTTCTATGGAAGCATCCAAAACAAAATAGTCAAGTTGACCACAGAATGCAAGCCAAAACTTTTCATCAAGCTATCAGCAAGATTTTCGAGAACCATCACGCAATTGTAATCCTTTGGGGAGGTTGTTCGTGATTGAGTGTAAGTATCTTGGGTAAAAGTCTGATCATGGATTTGTATTCTCGCTTCAAAGCAAAGGAAACACCGCTGGGGAAATTATCATCGATCTCGTTTTATGTTTCGTGGTAACGAAGACTCTTGGATATCTTCTTTTATGAAAATTTTTCCGAATCATATTTATTGGCTTGTTGACGAAGTTCAACGAAATGGATTCGTTCCTGGAGCCGCCACATCAAATCTTTCAGCGGAATAGTTCTCTGTATAGCCAAATTATGACGTACTATCTGAGCAGGATTCAAAGGTTCTTTCAGTTCAGAGGTGATCTTCTCATTTAAGGGGCGTTCTTAACTTTTCAAGTTTGAGTAGAACCTTGGGGATATAGTGTCTGAGACCCCGACTGTGCTGCCAAAACTCGTTTCCCAAAATGCAAACTTGTCAATTTCGTCAATTTCGTCAATGGTATTCAATGGGTCAAACAAAACTTAGATTCATCGTAAAAAGGTTGCTCGCTGTTATGGTTTTTTGCACTTCTCTTTCTATGCAGCCCAACCTGATTTGAGAATGTCACCTCTATGTCATCCAATAGAATGATGTCCATATTATGTCCTTCAGAAAGCAATACCTAATGTATGATAGCCTTAGTAAGTAGTGGGTAATAGAATCGACGGGTAATACGATCGACCCCACTTATGGGTTCGATCTTTTCAAAAGGGTTAGATAAGGTTCCTCAGATAGCTTGAGTAGGTACGGATTGGTGAATAGCGGAATTTAAGAATATTTGTTCGGGGGAGGTCTGTAAATACATCTTGAGGAACACTTAGGTAGGACCAGATTGGTATATTTGAGTCTTGGGTGCGTCTCCAACTTCCTGTCGGCCACGTCAAGTCCGGTGTGTGGTGTGCACCCACCTAACGTTCAGTTACTTTTTCCTTTACAACACAGTTTCAGAACGTAAAGCTTCCAAACTTTGTCAGTACAATATTGCAGGGACCACTCATCATCCTGGCCTAAGGATTTTTTCATAGAAATTGCTTTTATATATCACAGGGAGTCTTGAGCAGGTAATGTGATTCACATGCCGGCGATTGACTGAATTTCAGTGATTGGCTCCATTAGTCACGGTCAATCTGTGAACAGAAACTGGTTCTGGATTCAAAATTTGTACGAATATACATCACTAGCTGCATTGACTTTATTGAAATGAAACGTGAAATAATGTATACAAAAGAGAAAGTCAGAAAAATGAATTAAGTGAATGAATAAACAACATATAAAAACATAGCAAGAAATAAAAACATAGCAAGAAATAAAAACCGCGCCACCCAGCTTCAAATCCATGCGAAGGACCCCCAGGGTCTCTCTTATAACCGGTCTAACCCATGTTTTAGGTCCCCTACTAGAGCCTTTCCTCAAAATGGGTGACTAAGTTTTGGTGTCCTCGTAAGCCCTCCACGACTCAACGTAACAATGCATAGGTTTTTCAGACGACGAGACCGCGTGGGTAGAAGCTGGCTTTGCCGAAGTATGCGCTCCTGCTGAGTAATCATCGCTCTCGTCCCACTGATTGCTAGGCTGCGCGACTCTCAGCGCCCTTTTATCTTGGAAATAATACATTAGTTGCGGTATATCAAGCTCTGCCAAACTAATGGTGTCCTCATCAAGAATGGAGTAGTTCAAAGTGAGGCCCATGTAATGGGCCTTAGAGTCACCTCGTCGGCCTATTTTTCTCGTAATAATGTCGGGGTACACCAAACTGGTGATTTTGCCTAGTCTGAGCTGTCCCAAAGTGAGGGCTTCACGAAACCCTGGGTAGTCTGATATAGCAGGGGATTTCCCGATGAGTTTCTGACAAAGGATGTAGTAGAGCTTGTATACGGTAACTCTAGATACTCTGTGATACCCCATTAATGAAGAATCCACCTTTTTAAGCAACTCAAAGATGATCTTAATGGCCAAGGAAGTCCGAAGGACTTCATGGAATTTTGTGACAGAGATTCGCAAAGTTTGAGTAGGAACATTCCAAAGAAGCTCAGCCGTCATACCGGGGGTTTGAAAACTTATAAGAACAAGGTGAAATACCTTAAGTGCTTTCAACTTCCTGTTAACAGATTGCGGGGGTCCACTAGTATTCCTGATACATTCGAAAGATGGCCTTGGGTGATAAAGTAAGTTGTAGAAATCGTCTAAAGAAATGTCGTCATGAATTTGACTCAATATGTCCACCATAATGCCCGACCACTTCTGTGCCCTTATGTTTCTTAGAGCAGGGCTGAGTCTGACAAATAATTCTTTAACATCCGACGGAATCTCATTCTCCGTAAAACGGGGACTAGAATTCAATGGCCTGTAGTGTTCCAAGGGCGATGTCCTGGATTGAATGTGTTCTTTGTTTTCAGTAAATAAAACTTGATTCTGGGAGTAGGGAGGGGGTACTTGGACAGGGAATGGGCGCACCAGAGGAGGTTTATTTAGTAGTTTCTCACCTGAAAACAGGGTAGAACAAATACCAGAAACCGGGGATTCTGATCGTTTTTTGGCAAGGGCCATTGATATCTGTTGAGGAAGCGAAGTTAGACTAGTGGTAACTGGGCGGTTAAGAGGCACCAGATGAGCGGAAATCTCGGCGATTTGGGGGTACATGGCTGAAGTATATGACATGTTATTTCCGGTAGTAAACGCATCGAAATTCGGTAAATTAGATGGAGGCTTCGAATTCTCCAGTAAATTTAATCCATTGGTGGGACCCATATACGGTAAACTCAGATACCTCGGAGACTGGTTGAGGTCTGGACCAGATTGGTTATCGGTCAGGTGTACATTACTAAATGGATAATGTCCAACTCCAGTGTGTGACAACAATACATTTGCCCCTTGCGGTAGACTTACCGACAGAGTGTGGGTTCTTGTGCTAGGGAAGTTATGTTGAAGAACTCTCTTGTGAACATCAGAAAAGCCAACTGTGGTAGATAAAACATAATTTTCATCAGTTTGGTCGATGTTTGGTTGACTTTTGTATGTTTGCGTATGCGTTGTCGCCATGCTGAACTTAAGGGCGGGAATTAGGGAACGTAATCAGATTTTTGAAACGTTTTTTTGACCTTCAAAAAATCTGATCAGCGTTTGGAAGGTCAGGTGAAGTCTGGGCGCTTACAGGACAATGCTATTGAGGGGTATGATGTATTCCAAGGAGACCAGATCACTCAAGGTATGGATACATGTAAAAGTAAACATATGCCGCTTCAAAAATTCTCTTCAAAAATAAACTTGCTCACTGAAAACGATGCAAAAACAATTCCCGTAGTTCTATCTAACGGCTGGCTACATGGCGACTTCTTACTGGTCAATGACAGAGCAGACATTTACGAAAGGAACATAGCAACGACCTCATACAGGAACATGGCGTGCTGTAAAGCGCAAACTCAAGTTGCACAAGGTGATTCTATGGCGGAGAAAAAATCTTCCCATCCTTATTAAGAAAAACGCCCCGAGGCTGACAACACATTCTTGTTTATAAATTTTGAGCGCAACTTTTTTCGCCCAATATTAGCCAACGCCTGTAAAGACCGTTGAAGTGTGTGATAGTTGTAGAAACCAGAAAAGAATGCTTAGGAAAATTAAACATTTGGTGCCATTATCTCGTCAGCATAGTTACACGGACAACGGCCTGTGTGTATTCCAATGACCGCCTCATACACACAAATATTACGATTCAAAGAAATTAAACTATCAGACATATTTGTGCGAGCCAGAACACGTATGCACGAGCCCCGAATTTTTTTTTTTTTTTCTTTGCGGTATTTTTCCCAAGGAAAACATCACAAACTTCGCTTTTTGAGGCTAGTATAGCTCAAAATGTTCTTGTTGAATGCGGTCTCTTAAAATTTTCAAAATGTGGTACGTATACAAAGATATGCTATATTTGCGTCAATATAAGCACCGTGGCTATCTTTTATCTACAATGTAGATCCAGGATCGGTGTTCAATTTTGAGGTTAGGGATACCCGAACGGCCTCACTCGTATGCTGCATGAAAAGTTGAAAACATTCGCGCTCCCTTCCCTTCCTCAACACTCAGAATTCCTTATGCTGAATTTCATAACCATTTTGCCACGAAAAAGTAGGGAATATTTTCTTTAGTTGTGTTTAAGATTCCAAATTCTAGGGGAGGGGAGGTTCAAGAACATGGATCGCAGCTAGTGGATTTAAGTCATTAAAAAAAGAACAATTTCTCCACATTTTTATAAAGGAAAAAAAATCCTCCGGGAATGATTGCTCTTGGGACCCGACTATGTCCAGGTGCATGAAATCAAAGTCGTGCATGCTGTGGTCAGATAATTTGAGGGATTTTATCACTCTAATCTATGTACACAAACCAGCACAGCAATCTTGAAAAAAAAAGAATATCTAATGCGCGACGTCACAAAATGAGCTATTTTTCGAGATCTAGAACCTTGGCTTACTAATTGGTGCTGTTTATGCCAGTAAAAGTGTCTAAGGTAAAAATTTCAAAGGTATTGGCTTCCTTTTCTCGGGTTTTATCGGGAGTGTATATACGATATGACCAATCAAATGTTGATATAGCGTGAGAAAAACCACACCATTGGTGCAGTCACGTGATGCGTAATTCCAATAGTATACATTCCTTCCACAGTTCATGTGGGCTACATTGTTTGGGATAACATGCCTCGCATGTAGAAGATTACCAATGCTGCCTAACCCGATAAGGTTATTCGGGCGGGTTGGGGACCCTTCGAGGATTTTAGCACTCAAACTCATGCCCCTTATCTGTGCTTGACTCAGACACTTTTTTTTGAATCTGAGTGAGAAAATAAAAAGAAAGGATGGGAATTTATCATAAAATGCTGCCCTAGGTTTTTCTTTCTTTCATTATTTTCTTTCATTTTCCGGTTTCTCAAATCCAATAGTAAATATAAAATATCGATGATCCAGTCCTGGATATTTCTGGCCTTAGCATACATCATTCACAGTCTTTCAAGTGCCCGAGTCAAGCACTCGGGTGCAATTTCCGGAGTAGCCTTTTCGGGGAAGGCACCATCAACTTATACCGAAGGTGCTAAAGATTTAGTTCGGTTATCAGACCACCTACTTCTCAAAGGATATCTTCTTTTTAATAATCGTCCTTTTACCAGAAGTTGTTTTAGAATGTCTCATACAGTCCTCCCCATAATTAAAACTGTATCCTTCAGAAATACCTGAGGATATCGTAACTTCACCCTAGGCCTAGGCATTCAAGACTTAATCAAAGACTAAAAATCTCAAGCAAACGAATCAATTTCAATATTTCTGCCCAAATTAAATACAAAATACAAGAATTATATCATGATAAGCGTCTGAAATAAAAGTCTCCTTATAACAGCAGCCAGAACAGCTCCATTCACAGATTCAAAAAGCCTTAGTCAATCATTTTCTTTTAAAAACTCAAAAAGCAGACTAAGCTTGTGTTAGCTAGCAAACTAAATGTCATCTGGTGCAAGGCTTTCTTTCAAGCTCATGTTATTTTTGAAACCAATTTGCCCCACCAATGTCGGAAGAAATGTCACCTGTTTTAGAGTGGGAAAGTGAAATCAGGGTAGGCAATGAGATTCCGATGTAGATATCCTGAAAACATGTATGGCTGTAAGTGACCCAAAGTTGCCATGGTGTAGGAAAAGACATACTTGTGTTCGACTCATGAGAGCTCCAGACATGGGAATAGAAGACTTTTCTTCTTTTTTCTATTCCCACTTGCTAAGCTTGTGACTCGAATCTTAGATAGAACTCCGGAAGTCGGCCTGCACTAGACTTCAAACACTCATCCATCTTGCTTTGTGTATACATTGAATGACTTCTTCATTTTCCAGGACAGGATCTATCGGCAGGAGGATGTGATATGGTTCTAACGGGTAAGAAAAGGTTATACAGTTATCACATGACCAGACGTAAATCACCTTGTATGTATTTTCTCGGGCGCATTACTCTTTTTTTGATATTTTTTTGTTTCCCACAAGGGTCCGACACGAAAGCTAGTACATGTATCTCATCCTTATATACAATATTTCGCTTTATTAAAAGACTTACTGTGAGGAACCGAATGAGATGAGCTATTTGAGCGGGTTGTTAGCGTGTATCAGTAGGGTTCTTACCTAAACTAGCTTACTGTTCCACTACGTTACGTATTCCGGTTCTTAGGAATAGCACTTGGCGGGCAAGGTGTTGGATTCTAATTCTAGGCCCTGACCATCCTGGACACGGACAATACCAAGTTGGTTTAAGCACGACCAGATGACAGCCGCGACGTGTGCGAGGGAAAACGCTGCCATATGAGCGTAATAGTATTAGCGAAGTTAAGCGAAGAATAAGTATAGAATATATATACACCACTGGAGTATGATCGAAAAAGTGAGAGCTGAACCACTGTCACAATCTGACATCTTGTAAAGCCTGTGTATACGATAAGTGCATCCAGCACAGGTTGTGATAAATTCCAACACAAGGTCGTGCGGATTACCGTCCACACTCCTATATGCACTACATCTTGCCTACTTCCTCACGGCGGCCAGGTCTAGAACCTGGACCGTGATTACTTCGTAACACCTACTACTGAAGTGCTTGTTGGTGTACGAAATTCATTTTAAACCTGTGATTTCTTTTCTGTAAGTTTTCGAGTGAATTTCTGAGCCATTCGCTTCTCGTGATTTGAACTAGCAGCTTCGACGCATTAATCATTCATGATTGTACGGCGAGGTAACAATGAATTGTTCTTCTCTTTTGGAATCGATAAGCTCTAAAGTTCTTGATCATCAGGGCAATATTAATTAATTATTTCTGCATTTTCTCTTTCTTTAGGAATTTAAAATCCAGCCGATAACACTATCTCCATAGAATATATCGGCAAATAAGGAGGCCACCTGCTCTCCTTCTTGAGATTGTTACGTGTAATTACTCTGGAGAACCTTGGTAGCAGGACTTCTCACTTATATTCTCTGTTGCTTGACGGATCCTTTGCAAGACCGATATTCCTGGAATACTTAGAGTACTAAGAATAATACAAGATAACGCCAGTATACAGGATGAAAAGATTGCACGGCACATTGCTTCATTAAGCAAGAAAGATATTGTGACCATATAATCTTATGCTTTATGTAATTACCCAATTTTATTAGTAGCAACAAAGAATTCACACAGCCCCGAGGCCGAGACCAGTGATAAGCAAACGCGCGTACGCCAGGGACTTGCGTACCCGTACGCGTACGATATTTACGATTCACAAGAGAAAATGTCATAAAATCTTGAATCGCTCAAAGCCATAGCTACAAAAAAAGAGGATTTAATAGTTGTTTGCATGTTAAAAGTGATTGATAAGTAGGTTTATGAACTTACTCCCCAAAAATTTGATTTGAAGAAATTTCAACGACTTCGTCGTCGTCTTCGACGTGATCAATTATGAGCAAATTCGCTGTTTCCGCATTTTCTTTTTGTTGGCTTAGTTGTTCAGTTGGTTTGGCATTACCATCGGTGTCTACACAAAGCTGTGCACATAAAACAGCTGTTGGCAGGGTGAGGGTTTTACCAATGAACCATAACCTTGGTACACACACGACTTGACGTCCACCGTGAAAATATATCACGATGCGACTATCAAGCGGGCTTCCCTTTTCTTCTTCAACCTTTAAGTGAATTTTTACATATGATTAGATACACAGGTGGACGTACGCTTTATATAATCAGGCAGAACCACCTCTAAACTATCGGCATCCTGTAAAAGCGAAACGCATCTAACTAATTGTTGTCATACCATTCCAACACCAGCGCGCATGCCTGGTCACAGCACTTCAGGTAGTGTACAGAACGGTACGCCGTACCGTACGCGCGTTTTGCTCTTCACTGGCCGAGACGCACCAATGAACAATTCGCGAAATCCTCTTTTTTCCGTCATTTTACAGTGAGCTTTCTTATTGGTGGACGTGCCAGTTTAATTCTGCGTCCAGACTTATGCTCAATAGTAAGCAGCATATTACCTACCAAGCGTATGGAAACCCGTTTTAATGGGAAAACCTAAAATAAATTGTCTGGAATTATAAAATATAGAAAAAGCAAGCCGAAAGCTTGATTTATAGGGAAAGTCGTGCCTTGCACAAGTCTCGTTAGCACAGACGGAGCGACATTTATGAAATGTCGTACATGGAATTACTAGCAGTTTCTTCTTCAACACGACCACGTGGATATTTCCGCACGATAGCCAATTGCCACGCTTTCTCAGTGATTACCATGTAATAGCCATATACGGGTATATGCCACTAATGTCTGTAGAGACATTCTAAATGTCAACCTTAGAATTATTTTCGATGGTTCGCAGTGTATGCCCTTTTTATATCATTTTACATTATCCATGTAGGCCAAATACCAGTGACTCAGCTGTTGCGAAGCTGCGACAGTGCCATTAGCGGAACCAGCCAGCCAATGCCATGTCGCTAGTATTTCTTATCAATATTTGGACAAAGTCGTTTTCCATATTCTTGAAAAACCTTGTATACGTCTGAAAAGTTTCCCATGGAACCATTCCTCACCGCACAGGGTGTGGCTTTTTCGCACTTCCAATTTGCTCAGTTACCCACAAGTCGTCCACTGCATAAATCCTCCAGATATTCCTGATTAAGGAAGCGGTTCGTGAACCTCCGCCACAACAGACCTATGTGAAACAAAACACTTTGAGAATCGAATGTACAAAATCCAGATAAGGGCAGTTGATCTTTTTATTTTTGAGGGGCGACCCCGGACCAAAGTGACCGTCAGACATTCTTTCCGCATAATTGTTCTCAATGGCCAGCTTGAACCAATCAAATTTCTGGACGATTTTGTTGAGGCTTTCATGATAGGGAAATTGGCTAAAATGGCCAAATCCCAAAGAATCGCTTTGGCGTAAATTTGACGGAACTTGGCAAGTCTCGAAGTCAATCTCAGGCCAATACTTTCACATGATTTGGCGAGGTTTGCACAATGTTTCTCGCAATCAGCCTCAGAGTGTAGCATTGCAAAGTTTCTAGTCTCCATTAAAAAGCACCCCCTCTGAAATGATTTGGTGTGGGTAACAATATGGGTAACAAAACCGATACAGCACAGACTGTGGAAACCGTTTGACCTCGTTGGACACGCAGTTGGTTCATCAATCTCAATTTCGTAGAAAAATAACGAGTCTCACCTTTAAAGCGCATACACAGTGATCAAGAGTTTCGAGTAGCTCTAAAAAGTCAAAAAGGTGAACAATCAAACTGGAAAAGAAAACCCCTTCAAAAACCACCGGGTTAGAATAACCTACCATGTATCTGCATTTATATGAGAAACATCGCGATGAAGTAAGTTTTCAATGGAATATAGGTGCTCCATCAGGTTGGGGTCGTACTCAAAGCAACAATCTCCAGTAAAATAGACATATACTCCTGAAACATGCTGGTAAACATCCACCAACATCTAAACGTTTCTTTATCCAACTCGGGATCACGTTTGCCGTAATCATGGAAGCTCGCATATTGCAGCGCATTCGAGTTATGCACCATAATAAACGTGAGCAAGGGGATGGGAAATGTTAGCACATTTGGGTCCGCCAACGTTATTGCATGAAAGTTTTCAAGTGCTATTTTTAAAACTTGATAAGCCACATCTTGGGGAACACATCCCAAACCTGGGGTTTTGGCCCGCACTGGTATAGTCAGCATAGTCTCTTTCGATACTATTACTGCCTTTTTGAGGGTTTTTGCGAGGGATGTAACAGCAGCGATGGAGTGGTTATCAGCCGTGGGCGAACTTTCGTCAACGAAGGTAAAGTTATATGCATTCATCGACATGGTAATTGAGTCGATGTACGCCTCGTCCAAAGCCAGGACGTGAGAGAAGTTCTCAGCCTTGCAGTAATCCGCCAGATCCAAGTCGCGTATCATCTCATTTATGACGCTTTCCGTATACCGAACAGGAACTTTGCACAGAGTCAACTCACTTAGATGCACCAATTTTCTCAAGATGCTCAAGAAGATACTGAGACTTACTTCATAAATGGAGGCAAGATATGAGGACTCACATTCAAGCCTGGTGATACAATGCTTGACGGAATTGCGAAATTGGATTTTCCTCGTTTCTGGTACCTCCTCGTCTGAAGCAAGCGCCACAGGGAAAAGCACTAGCAACACTACAAGAAACAAGTGCCGCAAGGTTTCGTTTGGCGCCGAAGCATGCAGCAAAACATTGATGGCCTTGACCATAGTTTCCGGGAGGCCATCGTCATTGTATTCAGAAAATATACCTGCAGCACAATTCTGAATAAGAGTGTCCAATTGCACGTGATAATCTTTCAAAGCGTTCAAGGATTTACTCATGTGGAATTTGGCCCATCCAGTTTGCTGTGGTAATTCATTGGGCGTTGTGCTCCAGACCCGAGGCGAACAATCGGAGCTAGGGTATCTGTTCGACAAATCAACAAAACTTCGTAAGGGGAATTTAGGACCTGGCAGAGCATGTAGCGATGGGATAGTTCCAAAGTAGTTTGCTTCAGGATTACCATTTGGGGCAGGTGTCTTTACTTGCAAACTTGGTTGGCGGTGGGAAACACTCTTTTTAGGCAATTGGTTGAAATAGTTCTCTAATTGGGGGATTTCGAGATCAAGCAAGCTAACAATGTCCGGGCTGACAATCGAGAGGTTCCACGTGAGACCAATATAGTGGAACTTTGACATGCCCCTTCTTCCCAACCTCTTTGTTTTTATATTGGGAAATACCAAGTTGATAAGTTTCCCCAACTGTGACTGGCCCAAAATGAGATTCTGACTGGCACCATTCAGAATGCCCGGATATCTTTGTACTAGCTTGTGACAAAAGATATAGTAAACTTTGTATAGAGAAATTCGAGCGAGGCCCGTATGTCCGTACAGCCAATTTTCCACTCTCTTAACTGAAGAAAGGATGATTTTAAGTGCCAAGAACTCACGAAGAAGCTCATGGAAATTGAGAGAAGATGACTGAAACCTTTTGATAGAGGCCCAATCGAGTATACCCACGGCAGATTCCGGATTGTAGAATGTCTTGACAATAAGATGGCATAATCGAAGCCCCATGAGTTTGGAATATGATGAGGGTGATAACTCATTCGGAGACGGCCCATGATTAGAACTCTCAAGTTCGGGGAGTTCACACGTGTAAAGCAAGTTGAAAAATTCATCTAGCGTGACATGGTCGTCGCATTGTTTAAGTACCTCCACTAAAAACGCACATACATTGTGTGTGTTCAAGTTAGTGAGTGAAGGCATGAGATTCACAAATACAGATTCCACATCACGCATAATATTGTCCTTGGTGAGCGCATGGTGGCCGCTAGACTGTGTTAGAGGTGGTGTTTCAGGATTTCCCAAAGATGGCGATGGGGAGTTGTCAGTTGCTAGACTATCCGTACAAGGAGGTGAGATGGGGGGAATTTCGGCATTCCTGGGTGGTGGAGTTGCTTCTTGAGATCCACTAGGGCAAACGGAAGGCGGAAGCTCGGAATTTTCGTCGTGCACAATTAAATTAAGCGGGAGCCTACTGAACAGCGATGCTTGTGGTTTATGCTGCGGTAGAGATGCAGTGACGGTCGCAGTAGTAGCTTCAATGGGGCCAGCTGAAGAAATTTCCCGGTATATTGGTGGCACAGGAGCAAAAAAGGGCTTGTGAGTTTCCGGAGGTAGAATTGGGTATGCCTGGCGTGTTGGGGCTGACTTTTTCATGCGATCTGCTAGATGCGAGCCACTAGCGTGAATGATGGGTGGTAGACTCCTTGAGCTGGAAATTGGTTGTATTCTTGGCACGCAAAAAGATGCCGGTAGGCTATCTGAAGGGGTGGGAGATGATTGTGTATACCAAGGACCAGGCTGAGGGTAGTGGTAGAAGGGACCGTTTCGAGGCAGAGTTTGGGGCAGGGTTTGGGGCAAGTCCAGAGGCAGATTTTGCAATGGATTTTGCGGTGGAGTAATTAGGTTGGCCATGGTCGGCGTTTTCGATGTCTCCGGTAACGTAGAGTCAGCGGTAGGAACGATTTGTGGGCCCGATATGATACTGGAGTCATGTGGGGTGAAAACTCGCTGCCGTTTATAATGCCGAGAAGGTGGTGGAAACATTTCAGACATTTGACATGAAAGAATCTGGGCAGATGGGAGGATGTTAGTTTTTGGATGCAATCCGTCGTCGTTCACGGGTAAAAGGGAAGGTAAGCTTGCTGTATTTTTTTTCCTGCAAAATTGCCAGTAATCGGGGGTTTGAGTTTCGTTCAGGACGGAAATAAGGGAGGAGGGCCGAGGTCAACAAGCCGAAAAGGTTCAGAGGTCAAATATTGTAGATTTTCTTTGTATAACCGTAGGTAAAGGTATCCCTTGAAAAACAGTTCGTAGTGCTCTTTTCGACGGCCGGCAGAAAAAAAAAAAAAAAAAAAGGTGAAACTACTGCTGGATCATGACATCAATTTTGGGAAATGTCTTGAAGTACACCGGCGAGGCAGGAAGAGAAAAGAGTAAATATGGCCATACAGGAGCATCGGGCGGGCTGCATCGCGCAGCAATGGAACTACCCATGGATACGGTAAGTGCGGTCCTTCCGGTGGGTACGCACACTGGACGACAATGGCACCGATTTGGTCGGTTTGGGTGATAAAATGTGGTGATAACCAGAGTATGTTCTTTTTTCCCCTTTTTCTTTAAAAAAAAAACCTCATAATTTCAGGTAGCCTACCGGCGTTTGCACTGTGGAGGATTTCCATATTTATTGAAAATAGTACACGTGGACATAAACTTCGAGACAGAGCCCCGGCTACTCGTTGCAATGTGGGGTGCATGGGGGGGACAACCGGCAACTACGGTATCACTCGGACTGCACTGCGAGACTCGCAGTGCGAAAGTCATGTTGACAGGGGCGAAAGTATAAATCAACGCGATTGTGTTTGGTAGGATGTACGGGTGTACGGAAATACGTATACACGAATTTACTCTATTCCTAATGTGATGTCGAAGAGAAACAAGGGGGATGCAACTACAACACTGGACAGTTTTTAATAGGTAAGAAACATTTTAAATAATCAATTTAAAAAATTTGAAACGCATAAGCAAAACATAGCTATTTTATTCTATCAAAAATATCTTTTGATGGGGCTCTAGGGCCGCACGCAGTCTGCCGGTCCTCGTAGTCATGTGTTCCTTGCGGCCCTTAAAGAAGATGTACCAAGAGAAGAGTAGTTTTTAATAGTCTCAAAATGGCCCATGGCCCCTATGATGCTACTATTTTTGCTTATACCAGCCAATGTAACTTTAAGAAGAAGTGGTTCGTGTTTAATTTTAAGTTTCTGAAAATACCAGAAGCTAAATGACCGTATCAGCAAAGGAGAACAAAAAAGTTCATAACACATGAGGCCATGATATCCGTGAATCACCACGTCGAGTGTGCAGGAACAATGAGAGTTACATTTTTCTTGGTTTTCTGCGGAAATTCTAGGCCAAATAAATTTTTTCTCTTGCTATTATTTTTAGTAAGCGGGTGGAAAGTTTTCACTTGTGAAAGGTCAAAAAGATGGACTTTCTCAGAAAAGAAATAAATGTAAAGGATGGGAGAATTTCGGTTGCGTTGTGGCGCTTGGAAGCATCGCGCAACGGATCTTGCCCGAGCAAACATGGTGTAGGCGAAAACATTTCGTTGCCACGAGCATGCAATATTGAGAAGTTATGAGCACCCGTTATTCTCACCTCCATACCATATTACTATGATTCTCCGAAACGATTAAACAAGGTTGACCAAGATTATTTTTCCACTCAATTGGTGAAAGACACCTTATCTCTGTGTCTGGAAAGGGGGGCCATAAAAAAAGCCACAAGCACCCGCGAACAGGGAATTGTCTTTGAAATTTTTGCGAGGAAAAAAATCGCCCGAAATTCCCAGGTTGCTTTTTCTTTTTTCTTTTCTGTTTCTGTCCAACACTCTTGATAGTTTCACAATAACCAACAAGACACCTTACTGCTTATTTGGCGGTATTTTGACCACATTCAGGCCCACGGTCGGTCGATGTACTGTGCAGGACCAAAGCAAACAAGCTCGCACCCATCAAAGATCGGCTCGACCGGTGGTCCGGTGGTCCGGTGGTCCGGTTTGCGTCCTTAGGTTTGCGTCCTTAGGCACAAATTGATCCTTGTACTTCTCAAATAAAAGACGAGTTTCGGTCAGTGTGAATTTGGGGATGTTTTTCGATCCAAAATGAAGTATCTGAATAATATTCGTGGCTTCTCAATAGCGCCGAAATCTTCTAGAGGTGTATTTCTAATCAAGGGATTTTCGCACTCGCATGAAGAGGCCAGCACAGCAATCTAGAACTCAGCTCATGTCTGCTACACACACCATTGTTGATGCGGACTGCACTGATTAAACAAACATGGAAGGATTCCCCGGAATTGCCTCCCCGTAAAATCCCTCCCCGTAAAATCCCTCCCCGTAAAATCCCTCCCCGTAAAATCCCTCCCCGTAAAATCCCTCCCCGTAAACTGCCTCTCCGTAAATCCGACACCCCAGAACTTTATCCCATCGATTATTTTATTTTTGTGATTTTTCGACTCTGTAGAAAATCGAGCTCATACCTGTGGCTGATTTTTCCACCTTTTCCCAAGATTTTCCCATTTTTTGTGTTTTGGTTTTCTTCGTTTATGTCTGTTTCGAGTACTTCGCAAAACTGCGGCTTCACCCATCACCAACCAGCATCGCGTATGAAATCCCGCGCATACAGTCGGCCTCTTTAGTGTTGAACTTTACAAAACGAAGTTAGGTGTGATTACCTGATGGAACCCACCTGAAGTTTTTCAATAGCTTGGCGAGTAATATTTGTTGCGCTCTCAAAATTCTTACACATATCTATCTAGTTCTTTGTGTTTTTGTTGAATCAAATTACAACGGGGAAAATTCCTCTTCCGGTACCTGCACGTAAAGTATCATGGTGAGGCGATGCACACGAGCACGGTCATGTCTGTGGGCCAAGCCTCTCGGACTTGAACAACGCGAGTCCCAATGAGTTGCACCCCCACTCCTCTTCAGTTCAATTTGTAGGTCTTCCAATTGTATGTCTTTTTAATGAGCGGGAAGCTCTTGAAGGGAAAACTTTTTCTCCGGAGAAATCCACGAACACCATGCTAGTGGCCCTCTTCCGTGCCGTACTGTGCCACGGCTTTGTTAAATCACGTGACTCATTTCGCTGAATCTGTCCTTATATATGCACGCCAGCACATGTTCCAGTAATTTTTCAAGTGCCGGTTTTGAAGGTAAAGCTTAGTGGTTCTACCCGCTGGCGTCACAGCTCTACATCATAGAATAAAAAGGTTCTAGGGATAATGAGACTTATTATTCTCTTCGTAAATGGTTGGCTAATTAACTCCACTCAAGCTCACAAAGCAGACTATTTCCTGGTATATAAGGCCAAATCAACCCCACTGGACATCTATACTTGCCCATTTCATATTCTTAGCGTCTAATGAACCAAGCCCTACTCTCGACAAAAAAAGTGCCAAATTGGTTAGGAAACGCCGGATTGGGGTATCACCCATTGTTTCACATACATGCCAGACACCGTATCTGCTAACAATTTGCTCACGGCACAATAAATTTGCTCATCCCGTGTTACCAGACTCTCCTTATAACAACTCACTTATTATAAACTGAAAAAGCGACTTAAAATCATCAATCAATTCTAGTCAGGGTGTAGCAAATTTCAACCGTTACGTGAAGTCTTGGTCTCTGATAAACATCCAAAAAACCGTTCATGGTTTTGCTTGTGCATCTCTTCAAACCAGCAAGAAACGGGCCTCACACACGGCCAACGGCGTATTTCGGGGAAACCTTTTTCAAAGTGCTTTTTGAAGCAAAATATTAGTAAATTATTTACTCTGTAGATGAATTGCGATAGTCTAGCCATCGCCCAAGAGTTCTGAGCAAGATGCCTTCCTGCGTATATATCCGTATGAACAGATCTTGACAAGAGATGAACAATTTAATTTTGCTCATTAGGATTTTCTCCCAAGTACCGACACATTCACAAATGAATTTATGTAATTTAATCCAGTTTCCAAAATTAATAGCTGACGATTCAAGAAGCGTGTGGGTGTATTTTCTGCAATTTTTAGGAAGCTGGCTCTCGGGAAGTAATGGGTGCGATTTCTTGAAGATGAAAAAACTTAGGGAGTTAGAACCAACTCATCAATTCACAACCTTATCATAATGCTCGGATTTTGAATGAAAATAAGGGGAAAAAAAAGCAAGATCAATCCAACTTAGTTAAACTTGCAGATAGTGGCCGTGAAAGGGTTGTTTTCGTTTGCACTTTCACACCATTAGTTCCCATTTCCAGTTTTTCACTCACATCCCCGTCCCTCCAAATCACTTAAGGATCAAGTCACTGAAACTGCATGTGTATGATTCTACAAGCCCTCTTTGAAAGAAACCATTCACATTCAATTACGCAGTCAATCATTGGTGAGATTATTGTTGCTTCCAAAATGACAAGAGCACAGGCTGACGCAAATTGAACATCATATGATGACATGAATTGCTCTACCAGGAATGCATTTATGAATGGGTATTTTCCATAATAACACACCCATGGCTCAAGTTCCCCTTCCATTCGATTTCCCGAATATTATTTTTTGGAACGTTTAAGCGCAGTTCTTGTTTGTGGGTGCACTTCCTTTTTTTGCCTCGCTTTAAGATTTCATGAAAGAAGGAACCCAAGCAAATCGAGCTACATGTGGATTCCAACAAAGATTTCAAGCAAGGAAATGCTTATGGTTCAACGTGCATCCGAAGCATACTTCAATCAGCAGTTCAATCTAGACCATCTCCTTTCAGTTTCGCCTATTGGGCTGGTTATCTTGATCTAGGGGTGTCTTGCCTTAGACCCTTGCTCAAAGCAACAATTTCGGATATTATAGTGATGTACTCTGGATACATCATTGTGCTTATCCACCAAGTTTTAACAGTTTCTTTGAGAGATTCGGGGTCACGCTTGTACGAACTATGAAAGCAGGCGTACTCCATCGACTTTGCATTATGAAGCATGATGAAGGTAAGCACAGGGGAAGCTTTATGACGTACGGGTCTGACAACATTCTCATGAAAGTCTTGCACGACTATATTGAATACTTGAGAGGGGGCATCCTGGGCCACTTGTTCTAGTTCGTTTCTCCTCATTGATTTTAGTATCGTCAAAAATCTATCTTCGGATTTCATGACTGAGTTTTTAAGAGTTTTTGAGAGAGCAGAAATACTTTTTATCTTTTTATCTTTTTTTTTTTTTTTCATCCTCCGCCGAGCTGTCGTCAACAGGGTTGAAGGCTCGTTGACTGCGTAATTACTTGGATATACACGTCTTCTAATGCCATTGTATTACTAAAGTCTCCACTTTGAACAGACCCGGCCTTTTCTAGGTCACATGTCATCTCCTTGAAAAAACTGTCCGCTTATGGCACTTTGACTTTGGGCAGAGTCATCTCATTGAGAGATACCTTTCACAAGACTCTTGTGAAAATATCCACTCTGACTTGATCAATGGAGATATATTTGAAGTATCCGATTCAACGCGAGCGATACAACGCTTCACGAATGTCCGAAAATGCGACTTGCTTGTTTTCGAGACTTCTTTATTTGATGAAATACTCACGGGCAAGATCAAAAGTAGAGCAGCGAGGTATAAATGCAGATAAGCTTCTTCTAGTGCCGACGACTTCAGCAAAGCACCCATTGACTAAAGCCAGATTGTCAGGAAACTTTCACAATCGCCATCAGCAAACACACCTTCTTTGAAGTCTCGTATGAGAGAGTCCACATTCACGTTGTATGCCTTCAATGCGTCTAATGATATCCGAATATTGTCTTTGGCCCGCTTTGAATGTTTCCGACTTTTATCCGGTTTTACGTCCCAGAGCCACGGCGAGAAATCCAGCTCTGGATATGTGTGTGCTAAATTAACATAACTGTGCAACTGCTCCTGAACGCCAGACCGAATATGTTGACACGGTATCTGTAACAGATTCTAGTTTGTGTGTTGTATTTCAGTTTCGATTTCAACATCATTCAATGCGTGGCCATCTTCTTTCCGCTTTGGGTCTCTTATGTGAGTTGGGATTCGGAAACATTCGTTTCTTTGCCGAATTTTCAAGTCGAGCATATTGAGAATAACTTAATCCAATTTGGCGTCATTCAATGCGAGACCGAAGTAGGGCTATTTCGATTGTACTCGTTTCCCAAGTCTTTTTTTTTTGTGTTGGGATAAACCATATTGATGAGTCTACTCAACGGGGACTGGCTCAATATGAGACTTTCTCGGTACCCAGAATAGTTTGGGATTTCTGGGTATTGATATTTTTGAACAAAGAATGGGCTCCCCTTCGTTCCTAAAGACACGTCGCTACATTGAATATTTTGAATTTTCTGGGAGCTAACCGAATCTGTTCTTTCGTTTCCATTATGGTTACCCCAGAAAATCGCACTTCTGAAGCCACGCCTCTGAAGCCGCGCCTCTGAAGCCGCGAGCATAGCAGGAGTCGCTAAAGTCAGTTGACAAGCGATAAATATGAAGAAAAGCAGCCCTCGCACTATTACAAAAGACCCCACTGCTGATCCCTTTGAATACACCACGTACCAATGCCAGACAGTTTCTTGATACTAAAAAAGTTTGGGGTGCACTCAAGAAAGCGCGCCCATCGCTCATTCAACCCATTTGAAGCAAGACGCCATCCACGAGCCGTCTCACGTGACCTCGGATTTACAGTATTGGTTAACATGTTTAACGTATACACGGAATTTTCCAAAGATTAGCTTAAATATAGCATCCGGTTTTTCCTTCTTCTGTGTTTGCTGTCTAGCATATAATCGTTCTCGGTAATTTTCTGAAAAAAATGACAATCATTGCAGCACTGCGCCATGTGGACTTTGTCACGTGACCCGAGGCAATGGCCTTTCCCTTATACATGAACAAAGATACCACATGTATTTTTTGTATTTTGTGATCTTCGTCAATTTAATAATTGCCTTTATTTCAGGTTTTCCGTCTGCTAAGGTGGTGTGATAAGATTTGGTGGTCCGGCTCGCAGACCAGCCTTCCTCGTTTGCTCACCGCACGACCATCGATCATGTGGCTGTTAAGATGTAACTAGGCTTTCTGCAAGTTCACAAAATTACTGGGTTGTAATTTGGCAGAATTTTTCGTTAGTAATTAAACGATAGCTTAACAATTTTACCTTTTACCCTTTTACCTTTCTCTGCTGTTTAAGCATTTTATAGTTGACAAAAAGTATTGCAGTGTTTTTGATTTTTGCGAATTGACGTAAGTAAACAACAATTTCAAGCACCACCCTTAAAAAAATATAAGTAAAAATAAAGAAGAAAAAACTTAATTTATTTCGAATTAATCAACCTTTTGACTTAACTGCTTTAAACACCCCCTATTTATGTCAAAATATGACTACAGTTTGATATTTTCGTAGTCTATTCGACGAGCGTCTACCTTAACGGATGAGAGTTCCACGTTAGCCACCTGTGATATATATGCATGCCACGTGAATTCAATGAAATATGAAATCGTGACCATACCACAAAACAGCATCATGGATACTTTCATTTAGGGACAATGGAGTATGCTTTTGAATCTGACATTTTGAACAGAATTAGTTGCACATCTAGAGTTCCATATTACTGTATAAGCTGTTACAACGGCAATGGTTTGTAGTAACTCTGACTGCTGGCATCTTAGATAGTGATTAGCCTGAAGTTCCATGTTCACGTATTACTTGATGGTCCCAAAATAGTTCTTCCCAGAGGGAATTATGTCGTTTACTAATTTACCAGAGAGACCACAAGAGTGTGCCTGACTTGTGTAGTACACTAATTAGTTTGTGTTTAGGGAATTCTGTATTAGAAGTATCTTACGTATGCGTACATTTTATAGCTACTATATTTGAGAGGGTAACATCATTCTTTATCGCAGGCTTATGCCTTCCAATTTTTTATTAAGGTTTAAAATCCAACTACGGTTTAAAAATCGTGAAAACCCCACCCAAGGACGTCTTTCTGGGTAATGATGTGCTTTGCTTGCGAAGTATTCCATAACACCAACAATATACCTCCAACGACGCCTCTGGCTACAATGTTTTTAGATGAAAAAGAAGAAAACGTGTACACATAATCTCGTACACCACCCTTCAACTTCCTAGAATATTTATACCGATAGATATAGATGTGACTATGTAGTTACAGCAGTTCAATACACGTATCACGTATTGAAGTTTAAACTATGGAATTTATTTATATTGACTCATTTAATGTCCTTTGCAATTATTAAGCAGTGCCAACTAGAGTTGTGATATTATTCGAAAGGCAGCTTGTGGCATCCTTTAGACCGAAAGTTAACTTATTGTAACACATAAATCAGGAAGAATTCGTCTTATGGCACTAGTTCACGCCTTTCAATAATGAGAGCAAAATTTGTCCATATTATCCGTCTGATGTATTTCAGGCCATATGTCACGATGGAGAATCTGTGGACTCTGTATCTGTCACGAGTATGAACTTGTAAGGATGGGTAGGAAAGGTGTCACAATTAAGATTATCTCGCTGAACTGCTGGTGAGATGTGCTGTGTCCAGACTGGGCCACGAGAATAGATTAGCGTTCGAGAAATTCATTATCATCCTCTCATGCGGGTGACATTCGAGATAGAGTCTCGCTCAAAGAAACCACTTCCGACATTATATTCGTATACTCTTGAAACATCGTAGAGAAAACCCACCAAGTCTTGAATGTTTCCTTCGATAGCTCAGGATCACGTTTCGGAAACTCATGAAAACTGGCATATTGCAATGAATTAGTGAGATGGAGCATAATAAAGGTGATACAAGGAATAGGTAATTTCGACACGGGGTCAGATAGGAGAAGCTCATGCAAATTTTCCAGCGCTATTTTAAATATTTGATATGCAACATCCTGCGGTACATGACTTAAACCTCGATTTTTGCAATTTTCCGGTATCATCAAAACATCACTCTTCGTTTTTAGGGTTGAATTGAAGAGAGTTTTTATGATGCGAGTGACTTTGTCGATGTTCCCTTTTGTATTTGATATTGAGATCCCATCATTTAGCTCAAAATTATAAGCATTCATCGACATCGTTACACTGTGGATGACTGTCTCCTCCAAAGCCAGTCTTCCATCGAGATATTCGACTTCACAATTTGCTTCCAGCTCTAGATCACGTACCATCTCTTTTATCACACTTTCAGTATAGAGAATGTTCACACTACACAGAGTCAATTCGCTGAGATGTATGATTCTTCTCAAAAGCCGCTTGAAGATGCTTAAACCGATATCATCGATGATCATGTTGGAAGAATCCGAGTCTAGCACTGTCACACATTGTTTCACCGAGGATCGAAGTTGTTTTTTCAAGACCACAGGAACTTCCTCATTGGATGCAAGGGCGATGGGAAATATGAGGAGCAAGAATAAAAGATATAAATGCATATACGCGTCTTGTGATACTGAGGCGCCATGCAAAGATTTCATTGATTCGAGTAAAGGTTTCAGGAGGCAATCATGGTATCCCTTGGAGAAATTCTGGTTGAAACCCTCAACAATTGGGCCCAAATCTATATTATAGGCTTTCAATGCGAGTAAACAACGTTTCATGTTGTCTTCAGCCCATTGGGATTGTCTAGGTATTGTATTGGGAATAGATCTCAGTACGCGTGGCAGGCAATTGATTTTAGGATATGTATATGACAATTCCACGTAACTGTGTAAAGGTTTGGTGGAGCAAGATGGTTTGGGGCGAGAGGGCCGGTTTGGTGCTTCAGGAAAGTTCAGCTCATTTTCAGTAGTGTGTGGCGTTTTGAAAGGTGTGGGTTTGGGGTTTGACTGGAGATTTATGTTAGTACCATTGAAGTGGTCCTTTAATTCTGACAATTCAAGACCAAGTAAGTTCAGAATGTCTTCATCAATTAAAGTTCGATTCAAAACGAGCCCCATATAATGGTGTTTCGACTCTCCTCGTTTTCCTAATCTCTTTGTATCAATGTTGGGATAAACCAACTTGGTGAGTTTACCAAAGTGAGACTGGCTCAAAGTTAAGCTTGTACGAGTAGAGTCATTTGAATCGGAGTGGCTCAGTAAAAGCTTCTGGCAAAGAATATAGTATAGCTTATAAGTGGAGATTCTGGAAACGTTCAACAAGCTCAGACGCAGTTCATCTACTTGTTCAATGGTAGAAAATATGATTCTAATCGCCAAAAAGGTCCGAAGGAATTCATGAACGTTGACCGAGGGATTCTGCTTCTCGGTAGAAACTTCCGCAGAACCACCCGGAGTTTTCCCCGGGTACTGAAATTTGTTGATGATGAGATGGAAAAGCCAAAGTTCTTTCAGTTTCAAATAAAACATTTCGGGTGTGTCATTATTATTCATCTCTGGTCTCAGAGTGTATTCTAAAGATGGTGGTCGCTCGTCATAAAGTAGCTTGTAAAACTCATCTAAAGAGACGTGGTGATGATATTTCTTTATGAGACCCACTAAGATCCCACCAAAATTACTGGGAGTGACAGAGCTAAGCAGCGAGTGGAGCTTGCGAAATTCCTCTTCTACTTCGCACCTTATCTTTTGCGAAGTATGTGGCTCAACAAGGCTTTCTTCATTTGTAAGACACTTGTCTGATGATCTAGGCCCGAGAGTCTCAAGATTAAAGTGACTCACTTTGGGCTGCGGGGCGCGCAGAGAGCAAACAGTTGAATATTGAGTGGCCAGAAGTTTTGTGGAGGGAGTTTCTGCATTGTTTTCCTTGGAAACCTCGGCAAAGGGGCGCTTATGGAAAGATGTTTGGCAGATGATTGGTACGTATTGTGGCTGCTGCTGTGACCAATATCCAGGAACATTTGCATGTATATCATGTTCCTGAGCCACAATGACGTTATATTTGGGCCTCGTGAAACCTAATTTGCAACCGTGGGTATTTTCTTCCAAATATACCCCCGAATGGGGCCCATGGGAACTGCCAGTATCAATAGATCCTTGTGTATTTGGGATGTTCAACAGCCCATTTAGACGCGGAGTCGCATCCCTTTCGGTAGGCAGCCGGACCGTTTTGTTATAAAGAGAATTCGTGAGCCATGGTTCGGGATTAGTGTATACGTCTCTTATTTGCGGTGGATATTGCGGCGAGGAAGCGCAGCTGAGCATGGTGGTGTTTGTGGTAGTATGATGCTTGGTTGTATCAGCAGCATTTGCGACAAATGTGCCTGAAGAAAAGTAGTAGCCTTCCGGGGCAGATTTTTGGTGCCGTTTGGGTTTGTGGGGATCATCTGGGGTCATCTCATACAGTAGTTGTGGATTTCAGTAAGTGGCAAACCAAGTACGCCGAAGAATCCAAAAGCCAGGCTCTGGTGACAAGCAGATTGCTAATTTAGCTCTTCCAGTGAAAAAGAAGTCTGGCAAATATCCTGCCTTGTAAACTTTCAAACACACTCTGCTTCAATATTCAAGAATATATATCCACACACCAGTGCCTTGATTGAATAAGCCAAGGGTACGGTATCTTCACGGGGGCAGAAATGAAAAATGGGCTTTTATCACGAGTTGGATAAAAAAAGAAAGCATTTAAAGGGGAGATACCAAACCAAAGAGGCATATTGGAATTATAGCAGCTTATGGTGTTTGGTAACTATTTGCAACCACGCACCGCAATGTTTTTTGAGGCGTCGTGAGCAGCAACGCGATGGCGCAAAAAATAGCTACATGTGAGAGGGGCGAGGCTTTTGAACAAGTCGAGTTTTTTTGAAAAAAGAAGTAGGGTAGCCATGGTGCTTGGATAAGACCATACCGAACTTGCAGGCTATCGTGTAACAATGGCCCAAATCAAATCCTTCAAGATTGATATGACAGATTAGTCTTTTGGTGTGGTTTTTTCAGTAAGCAAAGTTAGTATGAAAGATGGGAGGAAAGTATTTCCGAGCGGTTCGAACTTCGAGAGTACTTGAGCGCGCAAAGCGCAATATTGGCGGAATTGTGCTCCTTTTTGGAAGACACCTTTCTCTTGTATGTCCGTACGGCGTAAGGTGTCTTCACGCAAAAAGTATGTGCCATCACATGTTTGGGCCTGCTCACGCCTTCCTTAGTGCAAGTGCACAGCATCCACGAAGATGTGGAATTCATTAAGCACTAGGGACCGACCAAAACCAAAATTCTTTAGACCAGTTTTTTGAAGCACGTCTAAGCATATACTTAGGCGTCGTCAATAACTATTCTATGTAAAAAGGGGGATTTTGCGCGTCATCGACCTACACGGACCTTCAAAAAGCCCCGAAGTACTGTATTGTTGGCCAGGGCTCAAGATTGTCCATCATAATTGGTTGGTACCGCACGGCGGTCACCAAGTTGCTACTAGCAACCTACAACCTGCTTGAATGACTGATGGAGTTTCTACCAATTCACGAGTTACACCATAAGTAGGCTTTCGTACCAAAACCCGGCGGTGCTTCAGCCTTTAGTATTCAGCTTACACGCGGGATGTATTTCTGTTGAAAGTTCGGTGATTAAATGAAGCTTCTGACTGTCATTTTGTTTTATTTTTTTTTATTTTAGAAGGCTGTGCATTACTGAACCTGTTGGAATATTTTTTATCTGGTGGCTTGTCGTCTCTCGTCACGTGACTAAGCCCAAAATGAATCTGGCACGATAGTGAGCGCTCGCGCCGACGGTACTGGAGGGCCTGAGGAGGGATTGACTGCGGCGTGCGCTAGACGTCGAATGGGTAAAGCCAGAATCACCATAAGATGCTATAAGTATAGAAGAGATAACATTTCAATGGAGTAAGCTCGAAAAAGAGAGGGCTTCACCACCTTAATGTTTCTTCTCGTATAGCATGTGCATATGCAAAATGAATATAACATGGGTTCCCATATATTTTAACAGAATCATGAATTGCACTTCATATTAACGAAAAACTTGGGGACTGCGCTGTGATGACCGCTGTACGCGCTAATAGTGAGAAAGTTGTGGGTATTTTAATTTATTCTGTTTTGTCAGTCAATAATCGTGCGATCCATAGCATCTATTTCATCAGAAAAGTCATGTGCCCCCCCAAGTTAAGTTTGTGTAATGACTTATATGCAATGGCACTATTTATAAACCGGATGTATCCTCAAGGAGAATTCCTCTTATTGAACACCTATAAGTCATTCCTGTTTTATTCAGATACTTCGCTTCCTCTTAAAGCTGGGTGTGGGTGATTAAATTAGTAATGATAGACATACCCACTCATCAGGTTCATTCCCTTCAGTATACTCTCAGTGTGAGGTGAGGTCCCACCTACAGGGTAACCCAATCAACAAGCTCTCCCCTCCTGTGAACACTTGCAATGCACAGAGTGTGAGATTAAAAGACGACTCAGTTCTCACGAATATGTTTCTTCAAACTTGGAAGTACGGTCAGAAGTATTTGTATGCGCCATTCTATGAGAAAAAAAGAGGGGGGTGGGTCCTTAAGTGTCTTGGCTGTCGTCATTACCAAATGTTATAAAAGTCCCGCAAATGTTCAGCCCCAAACACCTCTCGCACTTTTTTTTTTTCAATCATACAAATCTCTTCTTTTTGAAGGCATCTTCTCACTCAACGCATAGACATTCTACAGAACGACAGTCTCGGTCGTTGCCGCATGGTCAACCTGCGTGAACATACAGTGTGTCTAGTGGACATGTTGTTCTCTATTGGTCAGGTGTGTATGTTAACCTTATTGTTAATATATATTCACTCATAAGTACCACCACATGTTTCAGTCATTGTAGAATTTCGGGTAACCTAGAGGTAATTTCTGGTCGTTATAATCTGATCCACTGGGAATGCCTATCTATAAAAGGAAATGGGTTCACCTCTTTCGGCCTCACTATTAGTCATCCTCTTTCTACTCTACTCTACTTCTGGATTAGATGTTCCCTATATCACTATTCTATTCAATATGACTAATTATGCAAATGGGAGCTCTTCTCCCTCTCAGGGTGCATCCCTCCAGGATGTCATCGAGAGTGAGGTAACGTCCCGTCAGGTTGCTATTCCCCCTGATGACGTACTGTCTGTCAACTACTGACTATATTTCTCCCTTTGATGGTAATATCATTCCGCATGGTTCTTCGATAGAGATAACCAGTCGTGGGTCTCTGCTTATGAAGCACGTGCACCGGATTACACGTCATGAGAATGGTTATTCAATCAGTGCTGTTATACAGAACTTCACAGTTTCAGATAAAGTACATATGTATTTTTGAAGCATCTTCTATAAGAAGAACTACGTCCTAAATGTTTTCTTATCCAACATAGGGTCTTTCTTCTCAAAACCATTGAAGCTCGCATATTGCATAGAATTAGTGTAATGCAGCACGACGAAGGTGATGAGTGGAATAGGCGATATCGAAACAGTTGGGTCTCAAAATTCTTCCAGGGATATCTTTAAAAACTGATACACCACATCATGGGCGATTTCTTGTGGATATATCTTCTGGATTCATTGTTTTGTCAACATTATGAGCTCTGGAGCAATTTAGATATTGCAATAATAACCTGAATAACATTTTTACGGGATTCAATGGAGTCATCGTCCGTCAAATTGACATTATAACCCCTCATAGAAGTGACCACTCCACTCACTAGCGTTTCATCTAATGTTAGTCTTAGACTAAGATAATAAATTACGCAATCTGCCACCAGTTCTACATCACGGACCATCTCTTTAACCACTCCTTGGGTGTTGTATGGCTGTACGTCGAACAATGTCATTTCATTGAGCTGGATAATTCTAATCTATAACAGGTTGACAGAGCAAAAGCCGATGTCATCAATTTGTTTCAAAATTTGCGAACTTGTTCTCAAGTTTATCAGCAACATTCTTCAAAGAAACTCGAAGTAAATCTTCGATATCACCGGAAATTCCTCTTCTGAAGAAATAACCAACGGAAAATTCAAAGGTAGGATAACTTGATATAAATGAATGTAAGCTTCCGTTGGCGCTGATTCATTTAGCAAAGCCACCATTGCACGAACCATAGTTGTTGGGAGCATACCTTGGTTGATACCCTTAAATATCCCCGTTTCAAAGACCACGAGAAGAGGCCCAGTTTTGATATTAGACCCTTGAAAAACCCCCCAGCGACCGTTCCGTATTTTCTTCAGCCTCAATTTGTTTTCTGTGGGTTTAAACCGGGTAAAGTTTTCTAGAAACGAGGTGAAAAGTTGAATTCGGGGTATGCATAATATGGATCACCGTATCCGTGTAAGGGGTTTGCAGAGGGCAATTGTTGGGTTCCAGGATTTGGTAATTCAACAGAGAGAGATCGCTTTCGAAATGATAAGTTGGCACCATGGGTGTGTTCTTGGCTGCTTATGCCTCTTGGGTTTTGGAAGTACGCCTTTAGTAGAGGAAGCTCAAGTTCAAGCAAGCCGCGAATGCTTTCATCAAGTATTGTCTCATCCAAGGTGTAGCCAATATACTGGGCCTTTGAGTGCCCCCTCTTTCCCAACCTCTTGGTGACTATTTGCGGAAAGATTATATTGGTGAGTTTCCCTAAATTACTTTGGCCCAAAATGAGCTTTCTTTGACCCCCAGCATTATTGGAAACTCCGAAGTATTTTTGGCAGAGGGTTTGGCAAATAATAAAGTAGGCCTTGTAAATTTTAACTCGGAGAACGGTGGTTCTCATGAAAGATTGATCTTCCACTTTCTTGAGGGTGGACATGATTATTTTAATGGCCAAAAAGTTTCGAAAAAGCTCCTGGTAGTTTGCAGTAGATAACGACAATTCCTTCTTAGATGGGTATGGTGAGACCCCGTCGGCTTTTTTTGACGGGCGTAGGTATTTTAGAAATTCTTGACACTCTTTGAGACCTTTCACTCCCAAGGATTGCCCGGATGTAACCTGAGACGGAGTATTTGTTCCCCCACTTTCAAAGCCTGGAATCTTGTCGCTGTAAAGGAGGTTGTAAAAGTCATCCAAGGTGATGTACTGGTTATGCTTTCGCAAGAGCGATACTAGCAAGCCATATATATTGCGTGAGTTGTGCTTTTCGACCGAAATACCTGCACTGAAAGACTTCTCTTCTGTATCGCTTAGCTTTTTGCTTTGCTGTACCAGCTCTGTTGGGCTTAGTGGGCTAGGATAGTTCACAATTGTCGAAATACCGCTGTAATTCTCTTTATCTTGTTGGAAACCGGTCGTGTTAGAGGGGGTCAATTGTTGCATGGAGGGAATCGGAAATGTTTCAGGAAATAACGACCCGGGTAGTGTCTGACTTTGATCCAAACCCAACTGGGAAATACTTGGAACCCGAATTGCCGCAGTCTCACTAATATTATTGCGTGGGGCTTTTCCTGGTGGTGCCGTAGTTTCCGCATGAACAATACTCTTTGAATAAAACCTGTCCCGGGGGTGACAACTCAAGTCCGAGGAAGACCTATTGTAGGAAAAGTCATCGAAATTGCTTATGCTTGGATTCTGTGAGGCAGTTTCATGTGATGTCATCTTCGTTTGACAGACAGTTGGAAACGGTCTCGAATCATTAAGCAGAGGCAAGAGATAGTCTATACTTGGTACTTTTGGAAGGTCGATTTCGTGCGGGGTATATCGAGGTTGACTGGAGAATATATTTGGAACTTTTGTGACAGTATTCAAAGAGCTAAGAAGCGTTGCTAGTGGAGGAATATGCTCATTAATGTTCGACAGCTCGTTCCTTTGGTCAAGATGCGAAGTTGTATAGGGTGAGTCAACTCTTGTACAGCAAGTATTGGAGCCCTGGAGGACGGTCTCTTGATTACTTTGTAACAGCGACGAGCCTGAAGTCTCTTTCATTAAAGGATTGCTCGTTTGGGGTATATCACGGTGACAATCGTTCTTCATGAGTAAATGTCGTGGAATATCGAACTATGGGGAAGTATATCGACCTGGAATGAGGCAAAAAGAGGGAAAGAAGAAATGAGGAATGTAAGAAGAATAGTTTGTGTTTTACAAAGAAGAAAAAAAAAACATTAAAGCAATCCTAAGAGCACGGCCGGGTCTACCGAAGAGGCACTGAAGCAAATGAAAATGCTGCACAATCATGCATAAGGGGATATATGGAAAAGAAGTTGTGTTCTCAGCCTCGTGTCCTTTGTCGTGCAGCGTGCAATGTTGCGGCTTTTATGCAGTGCGAACTATTCTTCAACCATTTCTTAACAACAGCCGCCTAGGCTAACAAAATGAAAGACTCTGTCATGCTATAAAATTTAGACCAAATTAATATCTTGTGATAAATCGTGATTCTTTGCAATATATTAGAAGCTAAAAATAAATCTTAAGAAATTTAGATAATGTAATTGGTGTTTACATGTTGAGACACAATGAAAATTATCAATTCTATGTTGGGCGTTCTATTGGTTGCCCGGGGGCCGTGTGTATGCGCACTAATTTACTACCAACCAATGAGTTCAACCAATGAGTTTCGTCCTTTCGATACCAAGACTGCCAGTTCCACCCGTAAAGCGGATAATTGGCAAAGTAACACGGAGCTGTTTTTGTGACTTTTTCAATGAGAGAACCTGAATTTCTATGTACTTTACTAATGATCGTAAACCCCAAAGCCCCAAAGCCCCAAAGCCCCAAAGCCCCAAATCCTCAAAACATCGCACACCAGGAAACCCGCATCACCTAGGGTACATGATGCGAAATCGGACAGGAAACTACGGCTTTCCGGAGTTCGAACTTTTCATATTCAGCTATTCTTGAGAAATTTGACGCTTGGTTGAATGCTCTTCTTTTCGGTATGTTTTTCTTCGTTTTTTTTTTTGCTTTTGCTTCTCTTATCTCTATAATTTTCAAGGACGAGGAACTTCAAAAAATCTTTTCTCGTGCAAGTTGAGTACACGACATTTGTTTGTTTCTGCCGCATTTTATTCCCATCATGTCGCCAGCAGAGCATCAAGCGCACATGCGGGATTACTCCTCCGACAAACGTGGTTGTATTATTTGTTTGCTTTATCGTCCAGGCTTAAACGAAAGCCCGCAATGATGCAACCGGGGAGCCGGTTTGGATTACAACCGGTCAACCGAAGGAACTGCATGGGGTCTTGTTGGTTTATTTGTTTTGCATAGAAGCGCGGCACAAGATTTACCACTTACAGGTGATGTACCCGCACCAGTACCCACCAGCCCCGTAGCGAGTTTATGCAGAGGAGAATTCCGGAGCAGGCCGATTGTAGACTAGTTTGGAATTTGCCGTTGTACGATACAAATGGAAAAGTTTTCTTTTTCTATGATATATTGATGGTTCCCTTTGTTTTGTCTTTTGTTCCGTCAGGTTTCGGAATTGCGAAAAAACGAACATAAATGATGTGCATACTAGATACAAGTCTTATTTTAATCATCTCCGAGAGTGCATATGCGGGTGATACCAAACCATGTTTTTACTTGGCTTTTTGGGGGTTTTTTTGACTCTGTTTTCAATTAAATTGCGAGAGCAAAAGAACCCCCAAAAACCGATGAAAATTGAGGAAAAAGTAGTAAAAAAAAAAAAAATAGCATCACAATAACAACCATAAACCAGAGGCAAGCTTTGGTCATTAAGCATTCACATGTGATGTCATTACAAGATTTTGTTCTTCCGATAGCGATGTAGATGATAATGAACAAGCAGCTCTCGAAAATGTTACACCAGCTCCCGAAGTCGATGAATCATCACCATGCACTCCAAGATCCCCAAGGACTCAAACTGGGAGACATCCCCCAAGCTCACCGCTTGGTGTTCCCACAAGATGTGTGATCATGAGCCCTAATCATAAAAAACAGAAAACCAATGCCAAAGGTTCCTGCTTTCACGAGAACGTGAGGTTAAGCTTTGAGATTTATGTCGGCAGAAAATCTCACCAATCTAGGATCTTGTCTGTTGAAAAGTATGAAGATATTATCAGAATGTTACGAACGGGGTCAATAAAAACCCAAAAAGGAAAGTAAAAACATGGTGTTTGACCCAGATATGCTCTCTCGGAGATAATTAAAATAGGAAAAAAAAAAGACTTGTATCTATTATGCACATAAACTGTGTTCGTTTTTTCGCGATTCCATTTTATGACGGAACATGATTAACTTCGAGCTGGTGGTTGAATACAGACACCCGAAAAGGGAAAATGCCCACATTTTATAATTTTCGGAGAAATTTGAGACTGGTTTCATCTTTCCTCGCAGGAATACTCGAAGTGGTCTTTCCGAAGTTCCAGTTTTGATCCTTTTTGTAGTTGCCAATAATAAAAATACTGGCAAAACCAATGTTAGTGAGGAGTGGCTCAGGAACGTACTTTTGGCCGAAGTCTCGGTTTCGTCAACATACATCAAGTGAGTAATTAAATCACTGACCAAAACATATTTTTTAAAGAGAATAGAGACATATGACTTTGGAATGAGTATGATGTGGACCCCAGTTTGGGAATCTACTCTATACCACGCCATTGCACAGTTTCTTAGGATTCCGCAACGAAATGTTCTCGAAGCGAAACTTTCCAAACTCTCTGAAAGACATCACTAAGACAAGAAATTGGCCCGAAATGTACATCCTTTATTCGCGACTTTCAACACGGTCAAACTTACCTGACCCACTAACATAGTATCCATCTCAAACATTCTTCTGATCGAACAGAATATGAAATTCTATCCCATTTCAGGCCTCCATCATATTCAGTGATTGTACCTTCCTACCGCAAGAGTCACAGATCGAAACACGATGCTTGACACACGAAATCATTTGGTGATCACGCGGCATTAAAATATTACGCCCAACACTCTTCGGTATCCTTGTACCAAGCGTGATAATATTATAGTTCCCCTTGTCAACAATTTTTGGCTTAACCGTCTATAATCATACTCAAAGAAACGATCTCTTGGGTAATAGTCAAGTACTCTTTCAACATGGCAGAAAATATCCACCAACATTTAAAAGTCTGCTTCGACAACTCGAGGTCACGCTTTTGAAAGTCATGGAAGCTTGCATACTGCATCGAACTTAAGTTGTGGACCAATATGAAGGTAAGTACAGGCATCGGGAGTTTTGACGCCAATGGATCCGCCAAGGTGATTTCATGGAAGTTCTCGAGCGATATTTTCAATACTTGAAAGGGTACATCTTCATCCGCATTTTGCCCATTGATTCTAGGTCCTCGTAACTTCATCATAGTCTCTTTAGAAATCATCACTGCCTTGACGAGAGCTTTAGCAAGGTTGGGCACATAATCACCATCAGAATTTTCATCCACAGTGGCGTTCTCCTCAAAGGGTTGAAAATTATAAGCATTCATCGACATTGTAATCGAATCCATGTACGCCTCATCCAAGAGCAGTAAGTTACTCGAACCTTCGGCCTTGCAATTCGCAGCCAGTTCTAAGTCACGTCCCATCTCGTTTAAAACGCTTTCGGTATATCTGTCAGGGATTTTAGTCAGTGACATTTCATTTAGGGTGACAAGTTTTCTCAAGATTCGTGTAAAAATACTTAGGCTCAAGTGAAAAATGGATGGCAAATTTGAAAGCAGAGATTCCAACGAACTTATAAAACTTTTGACGGAGTTCCGAAACTGGGCTTTGGTTGCCTCTGCAACTTCCGCATCGGAGGAAATAGCCACGGGAAAGAGCAAGAGCAAAGTGACAAGATATAAGTTAAGTAACGCTTCTTTTGGTGCTGACTTGGCCTGCAAAACGGTTATTGCATTCAATAGGGTCTTCACAATGTTCCCTTTGTTTTCTTCCGAGAAGTCACCAGCTTGGACATTCTGGATAAAGGGCAGTAATTCCAATTGATACGGTTTCAAAGCCTCCAAGGCTTGTTCCATACGATCTCTATACCACTGCGATTGAGATGGTAAGGTATGAGGGGTTGATTTCCAGATCCTGGGCGAGCAATCAAAGCTAGGGAATTTGCTGGAGAGTTTCACGAAGCTGCGTGTGGGATTTTTGGCGCCCGACGACGGATGTCCGTACGAAGGTTCTGAAAACTGCAATGATTCATGGACATTTCTTGAAGCAGGTAATTTGGTGAAAATACCAGGGGTTTGCCTTGTCCCATTAGCGTTCGGGGTACTATTGAAATAGTTTTGGAGTTCGGGAATTTCAAGATCAAGCAATCTGACAACATCTTCTCCAACTACTGCTTTGTTCCACGAAAGGCCAATATAATGAAATTTGGAATGACCCCTTCTTCCTAGCCTCTTACCAACTACGTTGGGATAAACTAACTTAGTGAGTCTACCAAATTGGGACTGGCCCAAAATGAGATTCTGAGAAGTCTCGGACGCACTAGACGGATGTTTGCGGATAAGTGTCTGACAAAGGATGTAGTACGTCTTGTAAAAAGAGATACGAGGAATGCAAAAGTCACTGTTCAAGGAATATTCCACTTTTTTTACCGAAGACAAAATGATTTTGAGAGCCAAAAACTCCCGCAGAAGTTCGTGCAGATTGATCGAGGATAAGCGCAAACTTTGAATGGCGTCGTGATGAAGAAGCCCCATGGCACTTCGAGGGTCATCAAAGGTGTTGATTATAAGGCGACATAGCCTAAGTCCCTTGAGCCGCATATCAGATGAAGTGTTTGTTTGGTCCATCACCGACAGTTCGATGGTCCCCGCCGAACCCAAATCAAGGGTCTCGGGAGTATATAGTAATTTGTAAAAGTCGTCTAGCTCCACGTAATGTCCATATTGTCTCAATACGTCGACTAAAAATCCACATATATTCTGCGTGTTCACATTGGCGAAAGAGGGCACGAGATTAAGAAAAGCGGCTTCGACATCCTTCAGATTTACCGCAAGGCCAGGGGGTATGGTGCTGCGAGGTTTGGTGGTCGAGGTTTTAGAGTTTTTCCGATGTTTTGATGAAACTTGAGCATTTTCGGAATTAAGTAGCAGTGGGCTACTATCCTGGGATATTCTGGCATCACTTGAATGGGGTGATTGAGAAGGTTCGTTGTGTACAAGAAGATTCACAGGGAGTCTAGTAAACCCCAGAGCCTGTGAATTGTACTGAGGTGGTGAACTTATATTTGGAGCACTTGGCCTATTTTGCTGCTCACTCGGACCAAGCGAAGAGAATTCCTTGAAAATTGGAGTCAAAATCAGTCCACGTTTGTTGGTGATCACCGGAATGGAATTAGGAGCAGGAGCAGGGGCAGGGGCAGGGGAAGGAACAGGGACCGCAGTCTGAGCCGGGACCGGGGCGAAATGTTGAGATGCTGGTGATGATTTGTTCATTTTGTCTAGTAGATGCGAACCGGTAGCGTAACTCGCAAGAGGAGGGGCTCTAAATTCCGGAGGATTTTTCGCTTCTGGAACAGCCGCCCTTTTATCAGAAGGCAGATGTGTATTTTTAGAAGGGGCAAGGATATTGGAAAGCCATGGGCCAGGTTTCAGATAGTGGTATTCGGTTTCCTGCTGATACTGCGGGTATTGCTGCTGATACTGGGGGTATGGCAGTGAATATGGCGGGTATTGCTGCTGATATGGCGGGTATTGCAGTGAATATGGCGGGTATTGCAGTGAATATGGCGGGTATGGCAGCGAAGTTTGCAGCGAGTAGTTCACTTGAATCAGAGATGGGATTTGTGTGGATGCATCTTCTGTTTTAGCAGGGGTTAAACTTGTTTCCGGGGCTGATGATGTATCGGAGTTATTTCGGGAACGTGTTGTTCGAAGTCTCTTTGAAGACCGTGAATGAGGTGCAGACATTTCGACAGCGAGGCCAGTAAATAGTGGCGCCTGGAATTTAGCGCTAAGGTCCTCTTTTCAGACTGAAGTTACGGTTCTTTCTACCTTATAGTCTAAGTTGGTAAACCAAGAATCAGCGAAGCGGTAAGTATTAGCAAGCTAACAAAACAAGGGCCTTGCATATAAATACCGGATCTCCGCTGGCGGATGGTAAGTTGTGCATACTACCAACAACAGATGGCGAGGCCCAAGTGTGAACCGGGATATGGGAGACGATGTCTGTCCATTTACAATTAAAAAAAAGGAGTTATCAGTGAAGCATATAATGGTTTTAAAATCACTTAAATCAATTCTTTGATAAGAATGTAAACTTAAGGTTGAAGCATGTAGAGTCGTGACTCGTAATCATAGCAGAAAAAGGCTAGCAGAATGCGCGACTTTCCACACCACAATGGTATGGACACGACCTTGGGCTAGATGCACGGCACGTGATACGTTTTCCTCAAGCAGCACAGAATAGACATTTGTGTAAAAGTGCAACTTGATTTGCTGGAATCTCTCTGAGAAAAATAGGGCAGAATCAGATGTTCGAAAGCCCCAACAAATACCTTGGATAGCCCTGGAGATATATCATGTGGCGTGTTTGAAGCATGTACTACACGTTTGAGTCGTCATTCGAAACCAGCTAAGAGAATGCGAAAAACGTCACACTTCACTTTTTCATCTCAATTGGAACAGCTACCAAGCCACAGAGTTTACTTTTTATAATTGCAAATTCTCTAAAGAATATGAGAAATTTAAGAATTCTATAAATTTAGGATTTCTATTAACTTTTGAGCAAATAAATAAGATTTTGAGGCTTTTTAATTCCCCATATTAATGAAGGTAGAGAGTGCGAAAAGGCCGGTTTGAGCCCATGTACCATTATTTAGTGACTGCCTGGTGAACTACTTTTGAGTTTCGTAATGCTCTTGTAGGCACGTTTGGCTTATATTCTCATGGTGTCACATCTACCACTTTTACGTGGATCTCGAACTATTGCGTTGGGAAAATCGGAGCCTAGAGGCTGGATGAAGACACTCACTGCTAGATAATTCCTGAAGCTTGTGGCCTTGAAAAATCCAGTTCAGGAATCTGATATACTTCTTTTTATCCCGAAATTCCGGTTATAGAACGATAGTCTGGGTCGTGGCCGCATGGTCACCCTGCGTGAACATACAGTGTGTCTAGTGAACATGTTGTTCTGTATTGGTCAGGTGAGTATATTCCCTATAGCCCCATTAGATACCAGTTTCCTATTCAATGATGATCTAAAAAGCTCTTTCCCTAGTGGAAGAGTGCCTATTTATATTTTCTCGGAATAAGCCTTCGAAGAAGACGACTGGGACTCTGTAAGAGACTAGATAGTAGACGAACCTGAGACGTTGGCGATTGAGGCATTATTGCCTAGAGCGGAAAGAGTCAAAGTGGTACTCGCATACTTCAGTGACCGTGCATCCTGCAAGGTTTAGGGATGATAACCTAAAATGGATCATAGTACCACACCATCGGAAAGATAAGGTGTGATACGGCCTGAACCGAAGAGCAATGTCATAAAGCCGAGGAGCACAGTAGCAAGGCTCTGAAGTAGATGAGCAATGTCCGAAAGAGATGCGCAAGCTCTTGAATGAGACTAGAGTAGCACACGCCGGACAGACGGGACTTTCAGGTTCAAGGCGTGCGACTAAGTACGGAAAATCCCATGTACTGATTAGAGGTGCATTACACCTGATGCCTTTGTTTAGAGGACACCATTAAAACTGACCAATTGTTTCCGAGTCTATCCTTAGAGATATACAGTTTACCCAATCCTTCATGTGTGGTCGGTCCAGTTTTTATTGTATATCCTCAAAGTATCATGCCTCTTAGGGTGCTCAAACAATCTGGATTTTGTACAACGTGACTTGACCACGGTATTGCTTTCGTTGAGAGTGTTTTTTGATATCTTGTCAGATGAAAAGCCATGATGAAAACCGAAACATTCACCTACTGTGACTCCCCAGCTTTTGATACTAACACAGACATGAATAAGACATAGTAGATGGCATGGAAAAACCTATAGTTTGCATTCTAAACCACAGGCTTCATTTCCATTGAGGAATCCCGAGATATGGTCTCACCCAAAGCCACGACTTCTGCTAAAATACGAATATACTCTTGGTACATCAGGGAAAAGATCCAAGAACATTTAAAGAACTCTTTGGCGAAATCAGTATTCGTGACGCCGAAGTCATAAAACCCTGCAGATTGAATCCAATTGAAATAATATTGGATCATAAAAGTCATCATTGCCATAGGTAGTTTCATTATCAAGGGCCTTGACAATGTGATTTCGTGGAAATTCTTTAACCCGATGTTAAGAGCTTGAAAGGGGACATCTGGTGGCACATGTTGCAAGCCTTGGCTCCTTGCATCTTCTGGTATTTTCAGTATATCGCCTTTGGATTTCACCATTGTATCCTTAAAATCCTTGGCCATCAAAGAGATTGTATGAATGACTTGGTCCTCGCTGGCTGGTGAGGCATCATCCTCGAATTTAAACCCATAAGCATTCATCGCCATTGTGATTGCTCTGATGTATGTAG
>JAJMAK010000051.1:0-36732 GCA_030572615.1 Metschnikowia lachancei
GAATTGCTAATTACGAAAACGAAGGCTTCGAAATTCGTAATTCGTAATTTTCGTATTACGATTTTCGTAATAAGTACATCACAACTGCAGCGATTTCACAAGGGTAGGGCATTAAGCCCTAAAACAGAGCATGTGACATATTAAGATCAATGGGTCCTGTAGTTTGTGAATATAAAATGACCTATATTTCGTTCTATTGCTTGAAAAAAAATTTCGTCTACTTTTCATCACCATTAAAATGACAAATACTATTTCGGAAGGATCTAACCTACAGGCCGAGCGTTCCATTGATTCAAAGATTCTGAGCTCGCATGCTTTCTTGCTCGATTTTTTCAAACGGAAAGTTATATATCCCTCTTTACCAATCTCAGAACAAAAAGTAGTCCTTACATGTAATGCTTCAGGCTGTGCTAAATTTTATAAGCAACCATACCCCGGGAATACGTCAACATTATTCTTTACAAGCTTTATAAAGAGGATTACGCAGGACAGAGATTACAGAATGAGGAAATTTTGGAAAGGAATTCACAAGGCGATCACCAATTAAACCCAGTGAATGTGGAAGACGCTAACTTCTCTTATCTTAGTGATTATACTTTCGTTGATATAGAAGAAAACGAGGTTGAGGCCTACCTCTCTGAAAGGGTAGAAACCTTAGATATTGAAGAATATTATCGGGGTAGAAAGGGAAGGTATCCTATACTTTATCATCTTGCGAAAGATATTATGGCTATACCAGCTATGTCGGCACCAGCAGAGTCATTATTTTCAGTACTTGGAGACATAGTCACAAAGAAGCGAAACAGATTATTACCAGCTACAACAAAAATGTTAGCAGTTGTTAAAGATATCATCAAGAAAAAGAGGCCTGGTGACGTTGAGCTGGGTGTGGAATCTGGCGATGATATTGATGATGATGCGAATTTGACCGCACAGATATCGAGAGAGATTAATGACGGCAGCGTTGAAGTGATGGAAGTGGACAAGGACAATGGTATTGAGACCAATCCTGTTTGTGTGGTACTTGATGTTTGAAACATTAATTATGCTGAGCTAACAGTAGTCAAAAACTTTGGTTTCAAACATTTTGATTGAACTGCTTTTTTTATATTGAGTACATAAACATGATTTAGTTCTAAAAGTTTAATTGATATTTTCAAACAATATGAAATGAAACTGTTTTTTAGCCAGTAGCTTGGGCTTGATATAATATGGTAATTACGAAAATCATTTTACGAAAATTACGAAAATTACGAAGAATTACGAAAATAATTACGAAGCCAAAAATATCGTAATGCCCATTATGATTTACGATTACGAGGGGTCAAAATTTCGTAATTCGTAATTTTTCGTAAAACGAGTCGTAATTCGCAACACTGGTTCTGGCCCAACGGGCTGCCGCACGCGGTCGCGAATACGCAATGTTTTACAATTGCTCGTGTGCTACTTTGCAGAGGTCGTGCGCTGCACACTTTAATGAAGCAGGTAATAAACTCCGGTCCACAAGACCCCCTAAAGTGTGAAAGATTAGACTGGCTCGTCTACAATCAGTCTTACCTTCAGAGGGTACTCTCTCATTAAGGCAGGTATATGGGTCATTTGATGGAAACAAGAGCATGCTCAAGCAAGCATATATGGTTTGTCACATTAGTCCAGCTCTCTACTAAGGAATGCCCAAATAAGGAAGTTAAAAGCCAAATAAAAAAGAAAAAGAAATAAAGAAAATCCCGATAAGAAAATACCTGAAAATTACCAATAATCGGAGACCACTAATGGTTGGAAAGATTGGTTCGTGTTCTCGTGCGATCTCACGTCGTCACGTGGTCTTCTGGCCAAAAATGCCCAGTTTATCATATGTATTATGCCCCTAACAACAGCATAAACAGTTTTGATTTTGGCAATCTAAACTGATTATACCATTTCTGGAAAAACGTAGAGTTGTATCATCTCAGAAATTCTTCTTGGAAGCGAGAGGAATATCACGTACCTCGAATAGAAAACAGTCCGTCGAGGAAGTATTAAACTGGTCACTTGAACAGTAAGTTCGATCGAATGGGTGACGTTATATATGCAATTCAGAGAGATAAATTGACGAAAGATTTGAAAACATCGAAATTTGACTGTTTTTCTTCAGGATGACACTGATGGCTTCGAGCTTGTTGTTCTTCAGAAGTCGGATAATTTGGGTCCCGATAAGTGGAATGAAAAACTTGATATACAGTAGTACCTCTGTAAGCCGGACATATCATAAGCCGGAACCTTGTTTTGACGGAACGCCGCACGGTTGTGTTTTATATTGGCCATAGTTAACACTCTTAAGTATGGGGAGAGAACCCCGTTTACACGGATACCTGGTTTCTCTATAAGACGGAGTTTTTGAGACCTTAAGAGGGTTTTTTTTTTTTTTGGATTTCATGACAAAATATTGCCCAGATGACACCCGGGACACTCTGAGTTGCCCCAAAAACGCTGCCAGCACACCCGTCGCAGATAATTGCCGTATGAAAGTCGCAAGTTTCTCGTGATTTTTGGAAATTTTGGAGCCAACGCTAACGTCCATTGCTGGCACCATGGGAAACGCCAAGCGACATATGGACAATGAAAGCGGCGTGCTTTGAGAAAGAGATACAAAGAAGTAGATTGCTCTCAAAAGGAATTGGGCTTGTGGTAAGGCTAGCAGGTCGAACAACGCTGCCAACTGTTCTCGGACCCCAATGGACATTACAACAGACATTACAACCCAAATTCTAAATGTGGGGTATGTCTTCGCGCAATTCAAGAGCAAAAATTCATTCAAGGCTGCGTCTCTTGCAAATCTGTACTCGCCAACTTTCGATAACGAGTACTCAGTATGATCCGGGGATTCCATAGAGCGCTATGTAATAGTCGGGTCTTACGGAACCTGTCAAAATTGCACCTGAAATCGTCAAACTTTGATAAGACAACCAAAGAAACCCCAAAATCTCCTAATGGCGAACGGACTCGACCTAAAGCAAATCCTCTGGTCCATGAATACGGTTTATTCTATGGAAAGTTTACCCAAGAATACCTAAGTGCCAAGGCGTTTGTTACTACGCAGTAGGCTAAACTAGAAAGAGAAATAAAGGGAACTCATGATGTCCGGGAGAATTTGGGCAAGATCCCACAGTTTCCAGCAAGTGCTGCTAGTTCTTATTCTGCTGCTTTGGGTCATTCTGGTCCTGCTTCTCTCCGGAAACTGCGGGTTGTGATCTCATTCCTGGACCTCTTTCAGGAAACAATCAAGACCACTGGCCCTATCTCTCTTCTGGCGTATATGAGGCAGTGTGTCACGCACCCCGAGCTTGGTTATTATATGACGTGAGACCCTCATTTCAATAGTATCTGTTTTTTTCCCTAGTCTTTTCATCTTGGAAAGCAAGGACTCAAATCCCTGGAAAATCTTAACAGGAGCTTCTAAGAAGTCGATTGGCATTACTAGAAGATCAGCTTTTCAACTATCATGAATCAAATACCAATATCTTCAAGTACATCGTGCCATATGTTTTTCCCAGTTGCCCCACTGGTTTCAAGCAACACGATTTTGTATAGATTATCACCTCTTGTATGATCCCGAGACAAAGCAAAGATTCAGATCCACAATTGGAACATTTCACGACATACTTGTTATCAGTGAAGCACGTGGAACGAATGGTATGCTCAACAAAGCCATTGTTAGTGTAGACAATGCAGAAGCATATAACTTCTTGAGGTATGAAAGTGCTTACAGCCGCTCCCTTGAATTGACTGATTTTGATACCATCGAAATAGATCTGGAAGATGAAACGCTGGATGAAGGGGAATCTACGCAGTTGCTGCTCATTTGTTTAGATGAAGACTCCACGACTATGCTGCTTGATTGTCTGGATAACAAGGGTCTTACTAATGTGACAAGAACACATTCTCACTTTTTCAGCTAGAAAATTGAATTATTTGTACATTATTTAGACGACTACGTTTAAATCATACAGCTGTGTATCAATTCAAATGAAAACCAAGCAAGCATATACTTATTATTTCCTAATTAGGAAGGAGTGTTGTTTATATGCAAGAAAACCTGGTTTACGTCATAAGCCGGACAAATTTCATTCAACAGATCAGTCCGGTTACAGAGGTATTACTGTATGTAGAAAAAGCTATTTCCAGTCTCTAAGGGCTTCAGGGAAAGTCAGTACAGCCAAAGATTTCTGAATTGACGTTTTGAAATACTATTCTATTGTATCATTTCAAGGCATTTGTTTGATTGTACTGCACATAATGGAACGGTAGTGCACGGTCCTACAAACTTTCATTCACAGTCCTGCAGGATGACGCGTGTTGTATTATTACTTCGTGAGACGATAAGTCAGATGCGCAGACGTGCACACAGGCTTTACAGAATCGATAATTTTGGAAGGTGGTTCGGTTATGCTAGACTTTACCCTACTCCACCTGGATATCTTATTCTATCTAAATATCTTCACTCTTAGTTTCCAGTGGGGTTCTGAAAACCCTTTCTCGCATTTTTGGTGTGAAAATTTGGCCTCCTCGCACCTCGTCGGGGAATGGTCGTGTATCACCTAAATTGTAGGAGAGGTTCCGACTTGTGAAATGTCGTACGTCCACTGTGGATTTAGCTATGTAGTTAGTAGTAAAAGAAAAAGAGAGAGGAAAGAAGAGAAAAGAATTTCTTTCTACGATCAATAGAATTTTTGACTCCATGACGTCCGGAGTCGTGTCCTGATCATCCCGCGAAGGTTCGGCAGGAACGTGAAATGCCAACAACCCGTTCCTCCTTAAATTCGCCAAATTGTTTTTCCCGTCTATTAAAATGCCGTCATAGAGGCGATAGCCAAGTTGATTATCTGGCTCCTCTGTCGGGGTGTGTAGGCCAGGCATCTATTAGTGGAGGAAATTCCTTGTAAAGAAGAACTTTGGCGAGACAACAATACCAACTAGTGAAATGATGGAAAGATGAAAGATGAAAGATGAAAGATGAAGGGCAATTTGAAATCTGAATAATTACGTGACATTTTAAAGAAGAACATGGCCAAAATAATTAGGGATTCGGCGTTATTGCCGGTTATACGTCCTCCCCCTGTATCTCTAAAGTCTTCACAAAAACTTTTAGTTTAATTTTCAAAGAAATTAGACACCTTTGGGGTTTCTTAGAATAGACGGGATAATGTTCACCAGCATTCCGTACTATACTAGCCTTAGAAGGCACGTTTTTGCTGGAGTCCCAGTCCCCCCAGTCGTTGGACACTGTGCGCGATGAATTGAAGTCTTGCTTGAGAGAACACATTATGTGGGGAAGAAATACCGTGTGGAAGGACTTGTTGTCGTTGGAGAAGATTACAACTTCGCCTTGACGACAAGGCAGTAAGATCCAGCAAGTTGGGCGACGAGGGTTACTTGGACACCTTGATGCACTTACACTTGCAGTTGAAGAAGATCAATTTTCCCTTTGGGGTCTCCGTTTTTGGTGGTGACCACGTCAAACTTCCGCAAGTTTTGTTCACCTCTCAGATGATCAAGCTTACTCCTGATCATTGTGATCATTGTGCTCATGAAGGTGCCTACCATTCACGACAAACAACAGGCAAATGTCCTGGGCAAAAATAATAATATTTTGTGTCTAAAAGCACAGCAAGAGGATCAACGTGGGTAGAATGAAATGCAGCAGAGTCTTTGCAAATTTGGGTGGAAAAACGAAACTGTAATTCGTAATACGTGAGCATAAAATTCGTATTTCGTAATACGATACGATTTAAACCGTTTAGTAGCCTTCAAAATACCAAAAATCGATAAACAAGATTCACATACGTAGTCTTATTTCTGAAACTCTTCACAACTCTTTTGTAACAAAATTGCATGGTTTTTGATCTAATGAATAACCACGATGAAGACCCAAACCTCCACCAACATATACCCTGGGATATAAATAACAACAGTGAAGTGGTGTTGAAAATCGATGTTTCTTTTCTTTGCGTTAGTAAGTATGTATTCTATGATTCTGAGAAGCAGACCCGTTAATTGGTTTGATGATTTCTTGTAGGGGCGGAGCCAAGGTGAGCAAAGAACAATGGAATGAAGGTGCGGTGGAATTTACGTAAGGGACATAAACGATTTCATAAAAACAAGAATATGCCGTGGTAATAATGGCCCAGTTTTCGTGTGGAGTTCCCTGTGGAATTCCCAGTGGTGGGCAACAACGGCACCATGGCAGAACTATTCTGATTGGCCGCAACCGCTTATTGTTGGGAAAAGTGGTGTTGGTTCTCGCAGCGATCTTCCATATCGATACTGTGTCAAAACCACCACCTTTTCTCCAACTGCTCTCGGATATATCTCTTGAAATTATAATATAGGATGGAACGTCCCGGTAGTGCTGCCTTACTAAAAAAGCAGTTGTTGAACCTAAAATAGCGCCACTGCCTTCTCAGTTCCTAAGCTTCCCCTACTATTTCATATATGCTTACCAAAACCGTATCTCTATTGTCTAAGTGGGCTATGGCATTTGCCCCTTGAACAAGACGGAATAATCACAAAACTCAATAAATGCACCAGCAAATTCTAGTGATCCCGAGGATATAACCACCCCATAATTTCCGTTTGTTTAGCTTCAACTAATTTCAAGCCCTTGCAGAATGAAAATCTTTCAAATTGCAACCATTCTTGCTGTGGTCACCGCAATGGCCATCAATTCCAATGGTTTCAAAAAGCCAGTACACATTGGTTCAGCTTTAGAAGCTTTTGACGACAATATGTTGGACCAGACGGATGATTATAAACCCACCACCCACCCAATCGACAAACGTGCTATTGAAAATGACCCGGAAGACTCTATCAAGCCTTCCAAGATGTCCTTCACGTCTGATGGACACATAACATCGGTTCTGAACAAGCCTAAATATATTTCATATAAAGATTATGAAAACACCAAGGGTGATCTCATTAGGGCGAGAATTCCAAACGAATATCAAGTTAAACGGTCAAATATTGGTACAGAACAAGCTTCAGAGGCTTCTTTCGATGTCAAACCTGCTGAAATCAGCCACACGGCTTTTCAAGGGGCTAATGAATTCCATACCTCCGTCCGTCAGTGGAAGAAACAATTGAATGATTGTTCCCAAAATGAGAAGTTGGACATCAAGTGTTACTGGGAGACCAGAAGAAGATATAGGGATACACCGTTGCATGTTCCACAAAACATGTACAATGAAGAAGAGGCTGGCAAAATGAAAAAGCTAGAATACGAAGTCTTGGCTGAGTTGGAGTCTGCAGAAACCGAAGCTGTGCGAATCTGCTCTCAGTTCAATGACCAATGGGACCAATGCTTTCCGTTTGGGTTGGTGGCTTACGAGTTTGCGTTAGCAGAAGTTGCTCGCATGACCAAGAACATCTTGGATAACTTTGTCGAGAACCAAAATGAACAAAAGAGGTATTTCCGGTCATACGCACCAAAGCTTGGCCATCAGTATGCAAGGTTTGCGGCTCTTTCAAGTGTTGACATCAACAAGTGGAAGAATGAGCCAGGGTTTCACCTGGTGAAGGCGGTGTTGGCAACTACTGCTGAACAGATTGACGGCTTGAAGGCCTTTTGGAGGAACAAGCGGATTGGGGTGGGTGGAAACACCATCAACGGGGTTTGAGGGGTTGGATGATGGGTGGTTTTGATGTTGGGGTGGTTTTGTCTTGATATTGATATTTATATACTGAGTTGATAGCTCTGTGCTTTTATGGAACTGATGTGTAGTGAGCATTGAAAGACCAATCTTGCCAATTACCGTAAACGGCCAAGACTTGGGAGGCGTCTTTTTGAGGGAAAAAGACCTGCTAACCATCAGAGTTTTGTCGTGAAATGATTCCAATCTCGAAATTTCTCTACTTAGTTTCGAAAGACACCAAAAAAATGGGATTGGTCTTATTTAACTCCTTTGATCTCTCAATTGATACCCACGTGGTAGTTTTATCCCAAAAATTCAAAAAAAGATAGGGAGCAGTCAAATTTGGGGACTTTTAGAATTGAAGAGGAAGACGAAAAAGTGACGTAAGTATTGTTAGATGAAGATGGTGCCTGTAATTATGGGCCTAAGGAAGAGTTGTTTCGGTGAGGCACGTCGACATTACCGCATGTGCCATGGTAGAATGCGCATATAGAAATGTACTTTAGAAGTATACGAAATTGGAATGAAGTGGCTGGGATGGGTCCAAGAGAATGCATGGAAGGGCCGAAAGTAAGTTTTACCTTAAAATTTTGGTAAGAGAGTTGCTAGTGTACCTTATTGGGTACCCACCAATGGTCCTATACAGGTAGGAACTTGGAAGGCTACAGTACCGTCTTTAATAAGAGCACTCTACAAGTGGTGATGAATTCTTTTTTTTTCATCATTCTGTGTAACTGTTTATTGTTTCTTTAGTTGTCTTCTGAGGGATTTTTTTTTCTTTGAGGAATATGTCAAAACAAATATCAATTATTAGTGTCTGTTCGTGGTTGAGACGAGTTGTCGTGCGACTTGGCCCTGGCTAATTAAACCGGATAAGAATTAATACGACACTCTTTCTGTTGTTTTGAAATACTTTTTATTGAAATACTTTTTATTGAAATACTTTTTATTGAAATTCTCTTTATTGCTCTTATTTCGTGTATTATATGTTGCTGACGTCTGAGTCTCAGTAGAGACGGCAGCTAGTAAAGGAAACTTTCAGTGGGAATACGAAAAAAGAATGGTGTACTAAGTTTGATGCGCTTTAAACTACCTTGTTTGGCTTTATTATCCCTCACGTTGAAACTAGGACTTACTTGCTTTTATATTGTCCCGTTGTGGATATCTTACTTTCTGGAAAATGGCTTCACTGTTCCACGCCATTCGACTGCAAATACTACTTTGCTTTGACTGCTCCTGGAGATCCATTTTAAACTTTTGAAGCTCTTTTACATGTTACAAATAGAAAATTTCTTTGATTAATATCATCTAGTTGGTAAAATCAGGATATCAAAACAGTATCATTCGCTCAATTTGGCTATCTTGATACTCGTCCTTATAACTTTGCACCCACAAGAATGTCTTATATAATAGAACACATGGAGGTGCTATCGAACAACTGATTCTTTCTGCTAAATATCGATCATGTGCTTCAAGCGATTTAAAACGCACTAGGCAGCTTTTGGTATGAAATGGGCTCCAATTGATCTTGCTCCAAATACATCGAAAGTTGATAATTTATACGCGAATCTTATTAGAATCTGTGAAGATGTCTATTGATTATTCTTGGTTATTTCTATTTCTATTTCTGGTACAGAATTCCTGGCAAGAAAAGGTGTTCTTTTTCTTTCCGGTGCGTCTACCGTTGCTTATATATTTCACGTGTTCTGTTACGTGTCCATGTCGTCAATCCGGCTAATACGCAGCGCATGCTATGTCTATTCTGACACTCCCGTGAATAATGCAACTATCATGGTTCTAACAGAATATATGGACGAGCAATGGCTCTAATCTCAAACCTGCCATCGTAGCCCAAGAAAAGGCAGTGTCGTCCGAATGAAACAAGCTGCAGTCCTTTGGAAAAGGTGTCTGTCACTTTGTCTAATGTGATGACGTATGATACTTGCACATCACCCCTCTGGGTCCTGTCTTGGGGGTTTTCCTAATGTGTCAGGTGTGCAATTGTGAAGTATAACAGCATGTTGGAGGGCCTTGGGCATCAATAAGTTTTGGAGTACATCATACTTGTAAGTGCTCTAAGGAGTGACGTCGAAATCAGGTCAAATGTGTCATTCATCTTTTCTGCAATCTCCCGAGAGTGAAACCTGTTTAAGTGTTTGCTAAAGAAAAAGTTCTAGCAATGATTTCAAAACACTCCACCATTATGTTGTTGAGTTCAGTGCAGACATGATCCTGAAAAGAGTTGTGTCTGCTTGCAAGCGCTCCCTTTCAACAATTTCACCTACTTTTTCACCGTCGTTCCAAAGTGCTTTTCATCTTTCGACCACTGTACTTGTGCGCTATCGGTATTTCGCCAATATTTAGCTTTAGATGGAATCTACCACCCACTTAGAGCTACATTCCCAAAGAGCTCGACTCTTTGGACCAAGCTATATTTTCGACTATTACGGGGCTATCCCCCTCTATGGCGCCATTTTCCAATAGACTTAAGGTAGTTTTGAGTCTTTTATAGGTTAGTCCAAATACAATTCCCGAAGGATTTCAAATTGGAGCGATTCGCTCGACGTTGCTGAGGCAATCCGTGTTGGTTTCTTTTCCCCCGCTTATTGATTTGCGTAAGGTCAGCGGGTAGACTTCGAGAATGAGGAATATAGGGCAGGTTTGCAAAACTTATTCTACAACCTTTTGATATTTAGGCGGGGCCAAGACCAAACCAAAGGTTTGAGAGTGAATATCGCTCATTCACGCAAGCCTTAAGGAACCTAAAGGGGTGGCGAAGGTGCACCAACCCAAACCTTGTTAAGACTTTTGCTTCCACTAAATGACCAAGTTTGACCAGTTTCTCAGAACAGCAGTGGGTTACCTCTCCACTATCCTTAATCCAAAGGCCTCACTAAGCCCTTCAATCGGTAGTGGCGACGGGCGGTGTGTACAAAGGGGAGGGATTTAATCAATGCAAGCTGGTGACTTGCGCTTACTAGGAGCTCCTCGTTGAGGAGCAGAAATTACAATGCTCTATCCCAGCACGACGGAGTTTCTCAAGATTTCCAACCTCTCCGCTAAGGTGAACTCGCTAGCTCCGGCCCGTCTACAAATATAGAGAGAGCTACCGAATCGAAAGTAAAGGCAACCAAAACCTATCAATTAGGATAATCACTTAGAATGCTTAGTATGGTACAATTTCTTTAGTGAGAATAATCCATAGAGTTAAAAATAGAGTTTCGTATCTTGTGAAATAATGAAGTTTAAGCGACCTGGAAAGGAGATCCCGGGAGACACCAATATTCCCAAAGTGGCCCACTTTTGGGATGGGCAAGTCCCAAATACCGATTTATTGGCCAAAACGCCGTCAGAACTATACCACTAAATATTGTCCGAGGACACAGTCTAGGCCAATGTTGTTCAATAGTTGAAAGGGCATAATATGTGAATAATGACTATTTTAAATATTATATTGACGTCACTGTTTTGTAAGACGATGGGGCTATATTGAGCTCGGCATAAGTTTGTATAATATAGTGACAAGCTCGCAAATATCCCTGCTGATAAAAAGCCGCAGTATGTTTTGGCCGTCAAAATTGAGAGACCCTTGGGTGGGTTAACCTCTGGGGGCAGTAGTAGTGCTGCAGTCATTTGCCGTCATTGGCCAGTCCATGTGGCAACTCAATAGTTCGGGGAACACTTGAACTCGCCAACTAAAGCGTCATTCACAGCTAAACAAGTTATGATAGTCTTAACTATATCTTATGTTATTGGCAAAACATCGTATAATATCACACAGAAATACCTGTAGCTAAACCTTTCGCTACTATAGTGAATATCCCATGACTACAACGGTAGTTCAACTTTCTGGGATAGGTTTTGTTCTGCTGGAAAAAGATGCTGTTTGAAACGAAACCTGAAACACTTAATGAAATGAAATCTACAAAAAAACCCTGAATTCGGGGTATCCTTAAAAGTGATGGGAGGTGGTTCTCAAAAAGCAACCTACCGAGAAGGATACGTGATTAATGTTGGGTGAAATTTTCTCCTTGGGTATGAAACAAGGCTGTCGCATGTGTCGTGTATTTCATGTTGCCCGAAGAATCTTGGAATCTACACAGGTGATTTTCATAAAGCCAGGTTACATAAGTCCGCCCCACATTCAAGGAAAGGTGAATGACTCAGCCTAATTCTGTTAGTTTATGGTGTCCTGTGATGTGCTCAAAGTGGCCAGAATATTGAAGTAAAGGCAACAAAGCCATGCCACCATTTGAATGTACGGAGCTATGGTTTTGCCCATAGTTGCCAGCTTGGCTGTGCGGGAGTATATTTCAAACACAGATTCTACAACATTGACATGTTTCGGTGTAAAAGGCTGGTGAAAACTCCTTCTGACGTGATAAAAAAGACGTGCTGAGGCTTGGTTTCTACTGAATAAACAGCTGTTGGAAAATTCCACCTAAATTTCAGCCGCGTATATATAAATATAGCATCATCCAAAAATAACACAAGAGAATAATCACAGGAAGCTAAAAACCACAAGAAGCTAAAAACCACAACAAAAGAAAAACCACAATGAACCTCTTGCTCATTTTGACCCTCTCTCTTTCCTCTTTGGGGGAAACCACCGCTATTGTTCTCAAAAATCACCGCCATGGCCTCAGTTTCGTGGCAGGCCCCAATACAACAAACGTGAGTATGGGAAATCACATCGATGGGAGTTCTCCGTCATTATTTATTGTGGTGGACAAGTTCCATGAGATGAAAAAAGAATTCAAATCTCTTTACGAACAACAAACAACCGACCAAGCTCCCTATAAAGCTGCGAGAGCCATTCTCCATAGAGAGTTGGCAAAACTTGAAGAAAAAGGCATCGCAGAAACAGCCCGACTCAAGCTCCCGCAACCTTTGGAGAGAGTGGCCCATGAGACCAAGTGTATGGATGAAACTTTGGCGTGTTTTGAGAAAGGTCCTTGTGATAACGTTACCCAGTTGTTGATTGCGTGTTTGAGCTTTACTCGCAACCAGTTCCAGCAAGAAACAAGCAATCTTTATAAAGAAACCGAGAATATTTGCCTTAATATCACTTCTAACTATCGGCAAGGCATACTTTTTGATAAGCAGAAGGTTCTACTGGTGACAGAAACGCAAAAGCGTCGTCTACGGGCTCTTCAAGCTGTCAATACCACCAGTTGGAGCTTTCAATTCGACCAAAGGCTTCTTCAGGCCAAAATCGAGATTTTGATCATCCACGAGCGGCTTCAATACTTGGAAACGTGGCTTCTGCTTCCCAGATTTTGGGCCTTCTCTCCCGATGAGGAATATGATGGGCCCGAGCCAAGGGCTGAAACTACCTTTACGGCATGGGGCGATCCCCAGCTCCGAAGTATTGCTTCTAAGCTACAGAAATGCATGAGCCAGGATTATCCCCCAGGTTTCCAGGAAAACATAAAGAAGATCAAGCTGAAAAACCCAGAATTCATGCTCGAGATGCAATCTTCGGTTATTCCCATGGTGCGATTACCAGATTATATTGGGTTTCTGGCCCCGAAAGTGGCGTGTCTTTTGTTTATGAGAGAGAAGGCACTCGAGAGTGTGTGAAAAGGGCAAGGAAGAATGAGAGAGCACTATTTTGATAAAAAGCTTGAGTGAAATTAATCTAATCCTTAAAAAGTATTGGCATGTGTTAAGGCCTACACACTAGGTTCTCTGAAGTATATTGATGTGCACGGGTTCCTATTATAGGTTCCTATTTAAGGTTCCTATTCAAGGTTCCCCAATACAGCATTAAGTGCTTTCAGAATATATTTTGATTAGCGGCGGGGAGGGTATTAAATCTAGGATTGTATCATAACGATACGTGTTTATAATCCTATATATAACTGAATATCTATTATGTATAATAAAACTGGTATATATATTGCTAAACCAAATAAAATAGGTAAAAAATATATTCAACATAGATATATTAATTTATCATATCTTACTCTTGGTAATGTTGCTCTAACTCATATATAAGTAAATACAAACATATTTGCTTTTATACCAAGTATTATACCATTACCTCCACCAAAAAAGCTGTTAATGTTGATAACAATATAGATGCATACATACCGAAAGGAAAAGTAATACAAATATAGATGAGGAATATTCTGTCATATGACCTGATACTAACTCGGATTCTGCTTCAACATTATCAAAAGGAGGTCTAGCACATTCAGCTATACAGCCTATAAATCAAATTATTGATAGGGTAATAAAGGTACAAATAATCTTATAGATTGTTGTAAGAATACATAACGTGATTAATTCATACTTGCAGCAAATAATATACATAATAATATTATTGTAGTTAATATTATTGTAGTTAATACTAATTCATAACTAATTAACTGTGCAGTGGATCTTATCCAGCCAAGTAAAGAGTATTTAGTACTTGTAGATCATTCTGTGAGTAAAGTACCAAAGACACCTACACTAGAAATAGCCAGAGTCAAAACTAAACCATACTCATGATCAGTTATTGTAACACCTGGTGCGAAAGGAAAAACAGATCAACAGAGTAATGCAGATATTAATATGACTAATAAATAATATTAATCTATCAGAATGAGTAGGAATAATAATTTCTTTCAGTAATAATTTAGCTGCATCAGCGATGGCCATAAGAACACCATAATAACCTACGGCGTTTGGACCTACACGTCTCTGGATATAGGCTAAGGCCTTTCTCCCTCCAACCGTTTAGAAGGCGACAGCTAACAATACTGATACGTATATTATTAATAACTCTATAAATTGTAGCATTATTTTACTATAGATATAGCCCCCACGACACTAAATATTAGAATTAAACCAGTAATATGCATGAAAATAACAAGGTAAGAGCACACCAGTACCCTCATACATAATTCGCTATTTTTCACGCGTTTTTAAGAATTTTTGGTACGTTTTCGTGGCGCGGTAAACGGCCGTCGGTCAAATAATGCACGACTAAAAATTGGTCTTAATCTAGCAAAATTTGCCTTGCACTTTTTTTTTTTTTCTTTAAAAAAAAAATTTTAATCTTCAGTAGCGCGTGTACGTTCGTGATATCTTGGGCTTTGATATTTCTCTGCAAATAAAGATCTGCAAATTAAATGCCTAAAAATTGAAAAAGTATGTGAGAAGAAATGTAGATAAATTGTAAATAAAGATGAAAACCAAGAAAAAACAAATCTTAGAAAGGATGGAAAAAAAGTATGAGGACTTTCCGACTGATGATGTCAACGTCTGCTGACACGGTTACTTACCAGCTACGCTATTTCACCCCCTAGTTCATCATTGATGCCTGCTGTGAGTCACAGAATATATTGTTGAAATGAATATGGAGGATATCTGTGTATGTAGTTTATGGTTCGGGTCTCCCGCACATTGATAAGGAGTATGTGATAATTGTTCTCCTATATGATCAAAACCACCTCGTCAATCTACATAGCTTAGAAAAAAAGAAAGTTAATTGGAGAAGTTTCCCAATACAAACTGGTTTACTCACCTTCAAGTCATATTTTGCAGCCTCACTTCGTTTCCAAGCTTAATCACACCTTATATTCTTCCCCTGAAGCAAATTACGGACATCTTCCAACACTCTCTTCTTCCGCCGTTCATACAATTGATTCATAGTAATCCGCTCAAATGTTCGGTACTCCTCTAAAATTTTGCCAAAATCATCACGTGTGAGCTTCTCGTCTTTGTGGATCATCTTCAACCCTTGTTCGACGATCTTGATGAGCTTTTTCATTTTCTTGTGAAAGTACTTGTCATTAGATAGCCAGGCTTGCCCCCATTTCTTTTCCCGCATACTGAAGGAATATGTGCTGTCTGTCAGTACATACCACTTCTTAAGGAGGATAGGGACCGTGTAAATACCTCTGCCCATATCAATGTCATCTGGTGTTGGTAGCAAAGGCATCCGCAGAAGCATGCGCAGTTCCATATCCTCCTCAGGAGATTCAGGAGGGGGAGGCTCTGTGACTGTGGAAATCAGCCCTTCAAAAATAAAACTAGTATTGCAATCAGACAAAGAATCGGTATTGTTAGATAGTGGTATCCCAGTAAATGTCAGTATCATCATCAGTTGATCGCGTATCATCTGCTTCATCTCTAGTTGATCCCGTATCATCTCTAGTTGATCCTGCATCATCTGTTTCATCACCAATTGAATCTTTGTGATCTCGGCCTCCATTCTCTTGAGCCTGCTATCCCGTTTTTCTTCACCAGTTGCTAGGGAGCCGAACGCACTTTCAAGATATCTCTGATGTTGAATTTTGCGAGTTTCTTGTGATATTCTTAATTCATTGAATGACAGAGTCATTGAAGAAATTTGGCTGTTGACGCGCGTACCGAGCAGTATGACTTCCTGTGAAACTTTATTAAAGCCTTGATCTAGTCCCTGCTTGATGATCCGAAGTTCCGCTTGAATTGCATCTGAAAGCTTTTGAACGTCCTCCAGCGAATCATAAAAGAGTGTTGTCTCTTCTGCTTTCAACTTATTTGAAATCATATTCCGTAATTGAAGGAACAGGCTTGTTTGAAACATAGGGTGCTTCCAGTAAAAACTGTCTGGATATCTAATCAGCAACACGGCAGCATCTTGAGCTATGATACTCCTAAATCTCTTTAGCATTTTGATAAAGCAGACAATCTGATCATCTCGTTCGTGCCATTTTTTTGCTTCTTGATCGGTTCTCGCGTTAATCTTTTCTTCCTCCTTCTCCAACCAGGGAAAGATCTGCTTTTGTACATCAAGCGGGACCTCAACATCCCGAGCGATGTGATAGCGCTCGTCTAACATAAATCCTGCCAGCACGTGCATGAAATCGAACGAAAGTGGCAGGTCATATGTGAGATCAAAAACCTCCCTTGCCCAACCACCTGCAAGAGCAACTGCATCTCTTGATACCCCGTGTGCTTGAGCTAACTGGGAACCTGCTTTCCTACCATAATGAGCATATTTGGAAGATTTCAAGCCGACGTAATTTAAAGCCATAGAGGCCAAGGCGTGCTCTTTGTCATAGGAAATCGCTTTGTTATCTTCAGAGTTTTTGCTATTGGTAAAAATGGCTTTCAAATTATACCAGTTTGATTTGTCCAAAAAATTTGGAAACTTATCACCGGAATTCGGCGCGTGAAGAAAGTCAAAATCAAACCGATACCAGAGTGAAAACGCCAACGTATTCACGATGCACAGTTCAGGCTCTTTATGCCGAATCACACCTGCGTAAGTTGGACGACTTCCTGCGCCCTGTGTTTTTCCTTGGGTGAGTCTGAGTAACAATACGGGGATGGTTCCTCGACCTGTTTCTTCGTCCACATACATCATATCAGCCCACTCGAGCTTGCGCTTATTGGCGCCTCGAAGTAGGCCAGAATGACCCAAATTCATATCAGTCCTGGAATTCACATGATCATAAATTGAGTTTTTTCTTTTAGCACCCGTTAATTCAGATATGTCCGGCTGAATCAACTTTACATTCATTTCAACAAATTGTTTCAATGTGTATCTGCTGTGATATTGCTCGGGACTCATCCTATTGTGGTATTCTTTTGCCACGTGTTCCGTATAATCCTTTAACCTCTTTTTGATAAACCGCTTCAAACGGTCCATATTAGGAACTTTCTCCTTGATTTCCTCGAGTTGCCTTTTTTTATCTGGATCTGAGCATCTCTCCGCCTTATATGTGCAAAGGCACCTATGTAGCATGCCCGCAGCATTTTTAAATGCTTTGATCGTCATATCCCCGCTGGCATTGCTATCTTTCTCGACGTAATTGGTCACACATTCCACCAAAAGATTACCGTCAACCTCGAAGTCGTTAACATCTTCTATTCTTGATGCCATGAAAGATACGTATTCTGCGACTTTGGATGCATACTTTATCAAGGAGTTGTGTTTCAATCGACATATATCGAGGCTCGTGGGGGTTTGTAAGATCTTATTGACGTGTATGAAAAGCCTCTTTTCGGCTTCGTTTAATTCTCCTTTTGCTATGATCTGATAACTGGGGTTTAATATGTTTTCATGAGAATAGAGCGTTCCGAGACAAATGAATTTATGTTTCAAGTTGGGAAAGGACTCGACCAATGCAGTAACCCTTTTCTCTTCCTTTTCAGACGGGGTTAATTCATTGCTTTGGGTTTCAATTGGTAGTTCTTCTTCCCCAGCAATGCCTTCTGGGGGCAATATAGCTTCGCGTATACTTAAGAGGGCATCGCTGGAATCAACGCGTTCATTTCCCTCTGCAGATGTATCCGAATCACTATCAGTGTCGGCTGCTGGGGGCAGCCTTGACTGACTTCTAGCCAATCTTCTTCTTTTTCTTCCAGAAACGTTAGAAGGTTCATCGACCCTAGTTCCTACTTGAATTGTTGACAGAGTATCGGGGTTTTTTCTTGGTCTTCCTGGTCCTGGCTTCATTTGAAACATTTTATATTGATTATAGAATTGGGACGAAAAGTAATACAAAGAAAACAACAATGTCATTCAATTCCCACTTTGTGTGCAGTGCAAGTCTTTGCCTATACCTTCCCTCTTGGAAAGCAAGTTCGCTTACAAATATAAAAACGGCTTGTTGCAATAGCATAATTTAAACTTTTGTCACAAACGACTTTTAATTTGTGTAGGATTCTAAATGATATACGCAATACTGAGAAATGAAATTAGTTATTGCAAACTTTGATTTTTAATAACCTTCTTTTAGTTTTTAGACTAGTGCGGCAGCTGAGATTGTTTTTGGAAAAGTACACATGGATCTTCTTGATTGACCTCTCTTTCTTCTTTTCAGTATTATTGTAGTTTTGTAATCGTTTAGAAACATATGTCCTTAAAAACACATGCCAAATTCATATACATCAATCGAGAAAGTTAAGAAAAAGATAACACGGGTCGAGTAATGATTCTCATGTCTCACAAGATGAAAAAGCTTTGACTTAGGTTAGCTCAAAATGGTTACTGAAGATAAAACCCAGTTAGAAATTTAAGATTAATCGGAAGTCTGGTTGTTCAATCATTATAATTCCCTATTTTCCGGTTTGAATTGCCTTGCCAGAGCAAGAACTCTCGAAAGAACGGATGCTGTTAACTCGAAGGCGTTTCCTCAAAAGTGTATGCCAGGACTTTGCTTTTGAAAAAGCCCTGTTTTGGCCAAACCTTGAACTCCTCTTCGAGACTGCTTTCATTAGAACATCAGAATAATTGGCGTGTACAAGCTCTTCTGCATTAAACATCTATGGGAGGGAAAGATCACATTTTGTAGAGTTGACGGCACGGATGAAGCTACAATATAACTAATGTTATGTATTAGGACTGATTTGGGGGTGTCCAAAATGACTGTATGTCTTCTCTTACTAGCTCTAAAGATATATCTACAGGGCAACTTTGCCTTTTCTTGTTTTTTTTTGTATAAATTGTTAAGCATTCAACCACAAGACCCTTCACAAGGGGTTGTAATTGGAAAGTAATTACAGGAATGAATGTAATGGACCTCTAAGCAGTACGTAGCAGATTGCCGTACTTGGATGTACGCCTTGAACCTGAAAAGTCCCATCTTTCCATTGTGTGTTACTCTATTCTCCTACCGGATCTTGCACATCTCTTTTCGGACATTGCTCATCTACTTCAGGACCTAGCTCCTCGGCTTTAAGAACGTGCACCTTGTTTCTGGTCCGTTTCACACTCAATCTTCACAATGTGTGATACTCTAGTCCACCTCAAGCCTTATTCGTTTACTTTCTAGTCTCTTACAGAAGTCCCAGTAGTCTTCGAAGGCTTATTCCGGGAAAATATAAATAGACACTCTTTCCACTAGGGAAAGAACTTTTATATCATCATTGAACACATTGAATAAATTGAACATAGTGAATATGCAACTGGAATCTAATACCGCAGGGGTATTGTTTGTCTCCTTGAAGGATAAAGAATTCGAGAATTCGAAAGATGGACAGAATTATTTGAAATCATATACCTTGGAAATACTATAATGTATGTGGATGTTGTAAAATGAGAACATTTCATCCCATGATTAGTCTTTCAATATATCAAGGCCACTCGAAAAGGTCATACATCTTCAGGTTAATGTAAGTTCTGTCTCAGCCAGGAGACCAGAATCGAAAGCTCGACTTTATTGATTGAAACTTTGGTATTTCACCAGCAGAAACATGGCCAAACTGTGAACAAACACCACAGCGTTTTGTAGTTGTATGACTCTATGGGCCAATTAGAATTGTTCCAGGTTGGCCCTAAGATTCCCTCTCAGTATTCAGAACATGGAATTGCATTCTACCATTTCGGAAATCACCTAGTAAGCAAACGGAGGGAGACAGATAATGGGTGTGCTCTTAGAATTTGGCCTTGTTTCAGGTTACGCTTGGTATACCCAAAGTATAATTGTACAGCCTTGTTGTGGCAAACCTGGTGGCTATGATACACCCAAGGAAAATCACCAGGTAATAGTTTTTCACCAAATGTTTGGGAGCTAATGAAAGCACACGCGAAGATAGATTTTAATTATCCGGGGGTGAATACTGGCCAGGTTATACCCAAGAACTTGACTGAACAATACAAAAATAGGCATTTTCAAGTAACCACAAAGGAAAAGTCTGCTTAAATAGGTGATATCTTGGCTTTTTTCGATATCCAGCGAAAACTTCTGATACTAGACATGCCTGGTTGACCAGTATACGTTATATTAGAGTCAATAGAAAGAAACTATCCACAAAGGTTAGTTTTAGCGTGATTCCGCGTTCGTAACTAAGGAACATTCAAAGTAATTTTCAGTTTCGGGTCCATCTTTGAGTACTTCCAATTTGAATGAATGAATTAGGAGATACCCTGCTCGTTTTAAGTCACAAGATTCATGCCATCGCTGATTCTAAAGAGACTTTCCATGCTGGAAAGCAACAAAGTGATAATTCCTCTAGTCTTATTCAATTCACACAATATAGTTTTCGAATCAATTTCATGGATAAGTACCCAAAGTCGTACCCAAAGTCGTACCCTAGGGGCTTAGTGAGCTTGGGCCAAAAGACACAGCCTTTCACTTTCGTTTCATCCATTAAACGCTCATTCAAAACCAATATAAATAACGGCGATCCCAACTACCCCAAAACCCGTTTGTTTATCCTAGCACCAAAGAAAATGAACATCTTCAAGCTCTTACCTTACGTCGTCACATTGACCAGTGTGTTTGCCCAAATCCGACCCGGATACATCTACATCTCCAAGCTTGAGAATGATCCAGTACATATCAATTTATCCACCCAAGGACAGTTGATGACGTTGGGAGACACTCCTTGCGTGTTTAAGTATGACACGACAGGCACCATCATGGTGTACGATTCAGGAATGTACTTGGCCTTCAATTGTATTGGCATGTTCGTGGTAACCGGCGAGCCGCATGCCGGGTTCAGCTTGAAGAATGAGGATGGCCTTAAGTTCACCAGGGTTTTATCTTACAATGGCGTTGAAACCTTTGAGCTTTGCGAGGATCGTCTGATTCGGTATAATACGAACTGTCCAGGGGCAATTCTGGTGACTATTACCTATGAAGACCGCCTCCACCCTTTTTAGGGGTACCTTTTTCATACCAGGGGACTTATGAAAGCTTTCTACATTTTGGCTGTTTATCCAGTGGGAAGTCAGAGGCCTTCTACACTTTTGGTATACCGGTTTGCGTGATTTTAACTTCTTTCTTTGGAATTGGTAAAGCTATTGTTAGGACGCTTGGATGAGAAGCAGGTATGGTGTTCTATTGGTGTTCTATTGTTGGAAAAGTTGGCATTAATATGAAATTGCCAAGGCTCGAAAACCAAGTACGTCCAATATCCAGATAATGACTTTTTTATTCTTTTTACTTTTAGTTAGGCTTTGAAGATTTGCCATATCCGTTTTCTTCTTCTGGGTCAATTTGATCTCTGTACTGATTTGAGTAAAGCATTTTTGAGTGTTAGGGGTCTTATACTGGTGTTTAGATATCTGCTTTTGAAAACCTGATTTCCAAGCTCATTACTGTCTACAATAATGTATGCCACATTTTGTGCCCCACCAAGAGTCTGGGGGACACTTCTCCGGCGTATGGGTGAAACAATCTAAACATTGCACAAGCGCAATACTTTTAATTACACGTATTTGTAGGTGGAACAATGTATTCACAGAATAATCATAAAAACAAAAAAGAAAGACACAAGTTCAATCAAGAAAAAAAAAAAATGACACTGTATTTACATCTCCATCTGAGATAAAATTCAAGGCCATGGCATAGCCACATCGCCCTTAGGAATTCTGTCTCACCCAGCTTGCTCTGACTTCAACGACCTTATCGATCTCGTCAAGTGAACCCTGAAGCAAATCAATCTGAACTTTAAATTCAGCTTTTTTACCACTGGGGATTCCTTCCAGGCGTACTCCCTCATTTTGGAACCACAACTTATACTGATCAATTATTTCTTTCTGATCGTTGAGGTCTGCAAAGAAGTTATCCCTCAATGGGGCTACGACTTGCACATCATCTTGTAGTGTAAACAACTTAATTCTTGTAAACATGGCCGCTCGAATCTTGGTATCAAAGCTCAGGAGTTTTGTACCTGGGGGTGGAGCTGACTGAACATAATCCTTGAATGCCTTGAATCTGCTTTGAATGACGGCGAGTCGCTCGTGAACATGCACAGATACCTGGGGTTCGCTGGACGTTTTTTCAGCCCAGGACTCGATTTCCTCTTGTAAGCTTTCTTGCACATTCTTAAACTCCTCGGTTTTAAATTCGCCACCAGGAAGTTCTTGGAACCTGAATACTTCTCTCTCTAAACGGCCCAAATGAGTATAAATGGCAAATCGGTCCTTTTTTTCCTGGAGATCTTCGTGTGAATCGGCACGAGAACTCAAGTATGCCGGTCTTTCACCAGCAGTGACAGCATTAGCGTCCTGGTCAGTATTGGTGGGGGTTTTCGCCTTCTCGACGTTTTTCACCCCGTCTTCAGTTCCCAAAGGATTAGGAGGAAGGGCCAGCACAACGGAAGCCAAAAGTGTGGCAGCAAAAGCAATGTTGAGTCTCATACTGGGAAATTATATCAGCTGATGATGAAGAAAAAACTGATATGACAGGGCGGAATTATCAGTGTATAAATAGGAAACGAGTGACTGTGTACATATTGAAACATGGTCTGAGGGGTTTTAGAGAACAGCCTCAATGCACCGAAACGAGGTATATTTTGGCCCAGTACTTCTGCATTGGTTTAAAATATATTCTAAATGGGATTCTTTTTTTTATTAATGTATAACAATGGCCGTTTCTTTCTGTCGTTGTAGTCACCTGCGTGGTCTTGTTGTGACCTGCGTGGCCTCATAGACAACGGTCCTTCTAGTTTGACACGTTGGAATTATTCTATTTTGAACTTCCCCCTCTTGAAATGATACTTGTTTTTTCATTGTCAATTTGGAATTTATTTCAGACGGCAGGTTAGTAATACCACTGAACAATTACTGAGAGAAGAATGGTGGTATTAGGACAACTCGTTTGGGAGAATATGTTATAGTGTCTACTTTTTATTTCTCACAGCAGCCTTAAGATCCCCAGAAAAAGAAGGACTTAAGCGATGTTAGTAAGGCCAATATTCTTGAAGTTTCTTCGGCAAAGTGGAAGTCGTTTTTATGCATCCCGATTAGACATATAGAAAGCCCTTTTGAGATAATACCATTCCATCCTTTCGGGTGCTAGGATCATTCTTTTGTTTATTTTTGTTTTATTAAAAATGTCCCAAAAGGGGTTTCTTCGCCTGATATTCTTGTTTGTGTGGCTATGGAACTATGAACGGGTGTTTCGTGGAAATATTCTCTTACTTTACTAATATTTATCAGGTTGTGTTTAGCTAATTGAGGAGCTGCCTAATACCTGCTCCACCAGTATGTGACAAGGCGTGTACGGTTGACTCGAGGTGTCCATTGTATTTTTGCTGCATTACTAAATGGAGACTTAAGTCAACTTCAATTTTCCAAAATGGGTGATTTTTGACTCCCAAACGGGATAATTCATAGTTGCATTTTCTATTGTTCACCCCCTCAGTTCAAGTGCGCGTACTCTTAACTGTATGGGCAACATTCTTTTTAAGATGATTTTGGGGGAAAGTCTAATTTTCACAAGAACTTAAACTTGCCAGGGGTACCATATTTGGAATAACACATTTTCTTCACACGGTTAAGTTTACTGGGTGGTACAGAAAAGGGGCCAGGGCTTTACAACTCCACATCCACGTGGGTTTTGAAGTCTGTATTAAGTATACCCTTTTACCCGCCACCCGTTTCCCCGCTACCCATTTCCCCGCTACCCGTTTCCCCGCTACCCGTTACCCGCTACCTGTCTCACCTACTACCCGCCCCCCACCATCACGGAGCAGAAGCATGATGTGGAGATTCCTTTACCGCGGAGCCCTTTTCGTTCCATTCCTCGGAAGACCTATGGCACACAACTCGGTAGGGTCATTCTCCATCGTGTGGGTGACAGCTGCTTCATTTTGTTTTTTTTTGGTATCAAGTAATAATAAATCAGCATCTTCAAGAGGCCACTGCTCAGGTGATGAAAGGGGGGAAACATACAGGACTTCCATAGTGGGAGGTAGAAGCGTAGATGGGACTGCGTCCGCAATGACCGCTTCCTCTGTTTCTTTTCCATCATCAACATTAACATACACATCAGGCTCAATTGGTACTTGACCCATATTACCCCAATTATATCATCTTCATAGGTTAGTACGACCCCATTGGTGGATGTGTCTTTAGACCGAACAATCGCAGGCTGCTCCTTATTAAGTACACGCTCTTTCACCTTTACCGCTGGATATTCTGACTCCACATTGGGTAAAATTCCCTATTCGAGCTCCTTCGTGTCTTCGGATATTTTTGTTGCCCGAATAGCCCTTGGAAAATGTCCAGTGACAATATCAACATCCTTGAGTGAGGTATAATTGGCCTGTGCCATGGAAATCTAGTTCCTTTCGGGATCAAACACAAGATACGCATGACTACTGGTCAGGATTCAAAGGCCTTATTAACTCTCACTGACTGACCATACATCATTATACTGAGCACCACTCCCAGTGTGTTTCAAGGGGCTGCACTCTCGTCGATTGGGTTGTTTTGTGGTTACAACTTCCCTGGGTGTGGCGGCCCCCTCTCTGCCCCCATCTTCTGGAGTAGACCTGCGTCACAATTTTGACGAACCAATTAAGATTTCTTAAATTTTCATATGCTGTTTCAATGAGTTCTAAAATCTCTCCAAGATTCATCAGTTGCAGGAAACCAACTTTCACAGGAGTCTGACTTGCTCACACTGACACTAGAGATGGGGCAAAATCCACTCCAGATGTCGTCTCTGGACACATAGGTAATACTTGAAACCCATAATTTCAGGATTAAAGGCCGCGCAATCCCCAACACAAATCTAGCAAAAGAAATCCAGTTTGGGTCAAATCTCAAACCACAGCCGCCTAAAGGAAAAAGAAATTCCCCATACAATTTACCGGCCAACTTCTGAGACTGCTGCTTAGATACACCTTTATGGTTTCCCCGTTTGGCCAACTTTTAACAAAGTTGCTATCTTGTTGGCCCTTACATTGCTTGGTTCCCCTCACCGATAATTTTCACCCACAATTTTCACCCATGATCTTCACCCACAATTTTCACCCATAATCTTGCTTTGATCAGCTTTAGGGGCTTTGCTTTTTCGCGAATGACTTTCTTGTTCTCTCACATCCTAATGGAACCTGATATTCCAGTGGGTTCCATGAGTGCTCCTGAAATGCCAAACTCATATGGAGGGAACAACAAGAAAGAAAAAAGTATAAAATAAGATCATTCCCAAATCTTTTACATACCCCCCTTTAGTATTACCTGAATGACCAAAATGATTCACTCAAAAATGCACTTTTTGATAGTGTGTGCCCTCTTCACCTTGGGCATTGGTTGCCACATCATTTCAGAAGGAAAATTGTACATTTCCAAAGTGGATAACCAGCCCGCATATCGAAACTTGAAAGCTTTTGGAGGAAGGCTCTATATGAGTAGTGGCCTGTCTGTGTTCACCTACGACCGTTTTGGTATGTTTCGATTGAATGATACCAGACAATATTTGAGTGTGGACAGCCTTGGGAGAGTTCATTTGCAGGACAAAGTGGACTTTGGCCCCACTTTGAGTCGGGATTATGGCGCAAAGAAAATCTTGGTGTATAATGGAGAGAAAGAGTTCCAACTTTGTGGCGATAATCTGATTGCGTTTGATAGCAAATGCAAGGGAGCCCACCACATTACTATTAGCTATGAAGAATTTGAATCGGCATAGGATTATGCGGAGGTGCTTGCGTCGAATTCTTCTTTATATTGTAGTATTGGTAGTTTTACCCAGTGTGGATTACCCAGTGTTGATGACTACCTTAGTACAAAATATATTTTCGAAATGTTAGCTGATATCCACGTATAGTTACACTGATATAAAACTATTTTCTTTTTTTTTTTTTTTTTTTGAAGGCCAGGGGGATGCGGGAAAGCGGATACCCACTGGATAATTCACAAAATGATTCTAATCCCAGAGATGGCACATTTTTAGGCTCTAACCCCAGAGATGAAGTCGACGAGCCAAACTACAGGCGTTTTGGATGTGATGTATACGTGAAACTCAACAACGCTCAAGAGGCACGAACAGCAGGTGTTGACTACCACAAATTATCAAACAATGTTCCTTACCACAACATAGAACTCAAACGGGAACGTGTCCAAGTAATGCTCCACCTTCAACGACATTGCACCGGTGACTGGGTCAGGAACATAGCTCACTTGCGACATGTCCAAAATGGACTCGTTCGAAGTGATTCCGTCCACAACAACAATCACAAGCATCACTTTTTCTTCTCTGGCCTTTCTCACCAATCTTTGCACAGTGGCGTGATCCTCACAAACACCATCAGAGATGATAATCTGCAATTGCCACAAGTCGCTACTGGAACTGGATTTGGCATTCTCAAAGATCTTCAATGACTTCGAACACAACTGCTTAATATCCGTGCGTTCTTGTTTGAAGTCAAACCATTGAAACACATTGGCTCCGGTTTCTTGGTTGAAAGGCTTGTCGAACGGATGCACCAACTTCACATCTTCACCAAATCTCACAATAGATAAGCCACCACTGTCCAATTGAGTAAGTGCTTTGGACACAAGAGCAATACTGTGGAGTGCCAACTCGGTAGACTTGCTTTCAGTCATGGACTTGGAGTCATCCACGGCAATCATGATCTGATACTGTCTCTTGGCAGGCTTGGTTCTTCTGAGCCAGATCTTATCTTTCCGGAAATCAGAAGCAATGTACGAGATAATTCTCTTCGTGTTGAGTCTCTTACCGGTCTTGTAATCACCTCTGAGCTTGGTAGCCAACGTAGGTTCCAAGATCAATCTCAACTGCTCGCTGAGACCAGACGCAAGTTCCTGGGTGGCAATCTCACTATCTCTCCAAATGTTTCTGGCTTGATCAAGACTCATGGCAGGAATGTCTTCTCTGTTGATGACAAAGTCTTCATCCCTATAAGCCTCCAACTGTTGCTCGGCACTGGTTTCTTCTAGCTCATGCTTCTGCAAAACGTCGTCCGAGCTGGTCCCCCTCTCGAGAATGCAAGTGTTTTAGATATCGTCCTGGACCCGCACACCATCATCTACGGATCCATGACTTCCGGCTTTAGTCAGGTATCTATAACTTCAGTTTTCCTTGATAAGGGGGTACTTGTTCAAGAGAAGCCCGATTCAGCCGGAGATGGAATGCTCAAGCAGCACACACTCTCTCCAGTAAGATTCTATTATGAGCCTCTTCTATCATAGAAAAGATACTTCAAGCAACTATCATAAAAAGACTGTCTCCTCTTCATCCTCGCTTGAGATCAAAACCACTCAATTCGCTACCTTGTCCAGAAACTTGGACCTCACTGGTATCAGCAGCCGTTACGCTACCTTAAACATTCCCTTCGTCTACTTTAATGCCTTTTAAAGAATCATCGAGGATGTTCATTTCGTCCGCTAGGACTCTTACTGTTCTTGTATGCTACTATTGTGGCCTGGTTGTCCTCATATAGCTTTGTATCTCTCACCGCAACTCCTAATTTACTCATAAATCCCACCATTCACAGTTCGCTTGTGTGTTGTAAGGGCCACTAATTCTACTGCAGCTGTACTCATCGTAATGTTCCTTTTTTTTTGCAGAACCATTGTACTAAGTTTCTGCTGATGTACATTGCAATTCCAGATACCAGTTTTGCGTCTTCTTTTGGGGCGTAGGATGTACCTGAAATTGTTTCAACTGTAAAGGGTCCCCTTTCGTTTTTGTTTCTTTTCCGGCAATATATGAGCTTCTGGTCTAGGGGTGGGCTGATATATCCAATACAATAAATTAGCTTTCGAAGGTCCTTTTGTGTGGCTTTTGATAACCTACGAGATAATGCATTTGCCGCAAAGCATAGGACACGCATCGTGTTTGTGGCTGCCCAATTTATGCTGCCGACACCGGATTCGTATCTTGTCTTCATTTTGCTCTTTAATATCTGGGAGCCGTCTTTGGGTACTTCGTAAAAAGCATCTTCTTTTGGGTATTTGCTGAACACATATCTGCCGTGATCTATCTTTATGTGTGATTTGTGTGGTTTGATGTTATCTATCTCGATCCCCCACTAGTGCCTTGAAGAATATATACTGAGACATAGTATACCCAGATTCTGGATGCTATTTCGTCTATGGGTAACCTGTCGGCTGAAGAATGGCCAAATTCTGACTGAAGTTGGGGTGTCATGATTTTTGGTGAACTAATTGAAGACTACGTAAACCTTCCCTCTTTTATCGCCGAGGTTGGCGTATACCATGCACGATATTTCATTGTCCATCGCAAAAGTCCGAGTAGGATTGCCCAAGTTTCTTGCACGAGTCTATGCTGATTTTGGAGCTCATTAGCCAATCGGCACCCCACTCTCCTGATGATACTCCTTGTTTGGCCGGTACTCTCCTGTCACTTCACATCGAGAGTGCTTCTTTGTTCGTCACTATACCTCAGCACCTCCAATTCTGCTCAGGCTTGGGCTCTGCTGATTCCATTTGAACTCGCTAGTTGTTGTTTGTAGTGAGGTCTGAAGCACCTGGTCATAGGCTAGTTTTTTACCTATATCGATTCGATATATTACTTTAATGAAGTGTCAAAATCGACATCAAGTAGATGGTAAATATATCAAAATATGATTCAAGATTATCGCTAAATTTCGAATGTACTAATTTTGATCCACACTGGTTCTACCCACTGAACTCGGTATTCTCTTTTTCATAACAAACTGGTATTTTTGTACTCCGTCAATTCGAATTAAGCGTGGGTCTCTTGGATCTTCAAATCGTATCTTGAGAAATTGTAGTTTTCGGGACTTTGTGATTTGTGTAATGCCCAAAAGATTCTTGACGGGTTTTACAACTTCAAAGAAATTATGGTATTTCACGCGGCACTTAAAGTGTTGTTGTCATAGACCAGGTTGTGGGCCAGCTGGGGATTTTATCCAAAAAAGTCTCTTAGTCATTGTCAACGCAAATGTCAAGAACCAATACTTAGCTGAAACTTTATCCAGCCCCAACCATCCGGCTAGCTAAAAGGTATTGTGTATTTCAATGATGTAGTTAAAGCTGATCCGAGAAAAGCTCTTTCCCTAGTGGAAAGAGCGCGTATTTATAATTTCCCGGACTAAGCCTTCGAAGAAGGCGACTGTGATTTCTGTAAGAGACTAGATGGAAGACGAGTAATGTCCTGAAGTGGACTAGAGTATCACGCCTCGGTAAGGTTGAGTGTAAAACCCGAAACGAGGCGCAAGGTCTCAAGCAGAGGAGCTAGGTCCTCAAGTAGATGACCGAAAAGAGATGCGCAAGGTCCAAAAGGATAAGATTAGGACATAATGGAAGATGAGACGCATCAGGTACAGGCGTACATCCAAGTACGGCAATCTGCCACATACTGCTTAGGGGTGCATTACACTCTTCATGGGATTATCAAGATCACAAGAAGGTAAGAGAATCTTTTGTCATGCAGACCACTGGTAGCTTAAAAATATAACCGAGTTGATCATTTACGATTGGGTTAGATCGAGAAGGCAAAAACACAAGCTTTCACTATTCCGGTTCCAAACAAGGAAAAGGAGGACAGAAAACTGGTGAAGTCACGTGATGAAGTTTATGGATTTGATTTTGGCGAGGCCGGAATGTGATAAAAAGATCACGTGACTGATACAACCCCGGGTGCCCAAGCATTAAAACTCGAACGCGACGCTCTTGTCTTATGTAAAAAGCCAGGTAAATTGAAGAGAAGAATATGCTCAGAAAAAGCCGTAGCCAAGATTTAGTTTACCAGGATTTCAGTGTATGTGCAAGAGGGCATCCAGAGCCACTTGTTGCCTATTGTCACCTGACTGTAATCACATGACGGATATGTTCGCCGTCCAATGCGCAACAAACGAGTACCGCACAAGGATGGTGAAAGGAACCAACACCATCATCCAGAGGATTCGACTCTACATAACGTAAATAGTGTAGTACAGTAAACCTTTAGTAAACCTTTAGTATTATCAAAGTAAGGCATCCCCTGTACTCTTCGTGTCCCCTTAAAGGAGATTACTTCCTTTCAGTATGCAGTGTCGCCCAAAGAGAAGCATATTATCACGTGTTCGCGTTTATTACCTTTGTTAGTATATATAACCAAGACACCATAAAATCATATGATTCTTTTTTTTGGTTGTTTAAAATCCTTAATCTATATTTCTTGTATGAACCTTCAAGACCAAGCAAACAAATGTTGATAATTGTTTGGTTGTTTCAAGTTCAAGCAAAAACTGAAAAGGTACGTTTTTCGCATTCTTGAACTACTCTATGCTTCTTTATGGTCGAAAAGATATACAGTAGTACCTCTGTAAGCCGGACATATTATAAGCCGGAACCTCGTTTTGACGGAACGCCGCACGGTTGTATTTTTATTGGCCATAATTACCACTCTTAAGTATGGGGAGAGAACCCCGTTTACACGGATACCTGGTTTCTCTGCAAGACGGAGTTTTTGAAACCTAAAGAGGTTCTTTTTTTTTTTTTTTCTTTTGGATTTCATGACGATATATTGCCCGAATACACCCGATACACTCTGAGTTGCCCCAAAAAGGCTACCAGCAGACGCGTCACAAATAATTGCCTTATAGAAGTCCGAGTTTCTCGTGATTTTTGGAACTTTTGGAGCCAACGCTAACCTCCTTTGCTGGCACCATGGCACCCCAAACGACATATGGACAATAAACAGCGGCGTGAATTGAGAAAGAGATACAAGGAATGAAATTGCTCTCAAAAGAAATTGGGCTTGCGGTAAGGCTAGATGGTGGAACAACGTTGCCAACTATTCTCGGACCCCAACAGACATTACAACAGACATTACAACAGGCATTACCACCCAAATTCAAAGTGTTTGCAACGGCTCCCTTGAATTGACTGATTTTGATATCATCGAAATAGATCTGGACAATGAAAGTATGCTGAAGAGGACTCTACCCAGTTGCTGCGCATTTGTTTAGATGAAGACTCCACGGCTATGCTACTTGATTGTCTGGATGATGAGGGTCTTACTGCTGTGACAAGAACGCATTCTAACTTTTTCAACTAAAAAATTTAATTATTTCTACATTATTTGGACGACTACTTTTAAATCATACAGCTGTGTATCAATTCAAATGAAAACCAAGCAAGCATTAACTTAATATTTCCTAATTAGGAAGGGTGTTTGTTTATATGCAAGAAAAACCTGGTTAACGCCATGAGCGGGACATATTTCATTCAACAGATCAATCCGGCTTACAGAGGTATTACTGTATTGCTCAACTTCCCTCTACCGCACCCTGTTTTCCTCACGTATGATAATTTGCACTTCAAGGACTCAGAACTATAAGGACTCAGAAGTATAAGGACTCAGAATTTCAAAGCCTCCGAATTTCAAGGCCTCCGAATTTCAAGGCCTTAGAGCTTCCATGTTTACCCCATCTTTTTTTTTTTTTTTTTTTTCTGTTTTTATTTTCATTTCCGTCGCCCCAATTATCTCCATCCAAGTTGAAATTGAGGGCTGCGCAAGCTCATTTCCCCCTACCCGTACTTCCACAGTAGCCTATATGTTGGCATTTCACCTTGTCTTGCCATAAACTGCTGTCTATTGTCACGCCAGGCTATGCTTGGTGCCCTCAAAAATATGAAATGATGACCAAAGTTCCAAATTCATTGAATTCTTCTTGGTTAATAGGAATGTGCTTCGTGGGGTATTTATACCTTGACTTTGTCCTCCAAGTGTATCCATCATTTCTAAAGGAACCAAACAAACTTGAGCTAAATAATGCACCTCTCTCGACTTGCACCAATCATTGCAGTGGTTGTGTCTATGACCATCAATGGGGTTAAGACCAGACGTTTATTACACACCAGTGCCCATTCCAGCCACCATTATGAAGACAAATTGGTTCAGTCAAATACCGAAACTTCAAATACCCAAACTTCCAGCGAAAGTGTCTCAAGTGTACCTGTGGGATGTGCAGATTATTCCCGAATGACCGTCACGTCTCCTGAACACATGTCGTGGATTCTTGCTCACCCTGGGTATATCTCTTGCCAATCCCATAGAAAGGCCAAAGAAGAAACCTTCAAGGAAACTCACGAAAAGGCAATTTCCAAGAATTCTGAGGATAGTAATAGCATAACAACCTATTTCACAAAAAGATCGTCTTCTGAAACCCCCAACGCAATGGATGCTTCCTCCTTTGCAGAAAAGTCTTTGGACACACTGTCCAAAGTGAAAGCAGTCGAAAGAAAAATATACCTGCCTCACTTTCAAACTAACATCGACAAGTTTCAGCACCAAATGCATCATTGTTATAACAATGGAACGTTGGACATTAAGTGCTACTGGGATAGTCGAAGAGATTTTAATAGTAAACCTTTGACGATCCCCCTGACCAACGCCAATCAGGCAAACACAACAGAGATGGACAAGCTCATGAAGAAAATCATGCTCGATATGGAAACTACTCAAACAGAGGCCATCAGAATATGTTCCCAGTATAATGAACAATGGGATCAGTGCTTTCGTTTCAGTTTCCCGGCTTACATGGATGGATTGCGCGAGATTGTTGGCATGACAAAGAATCTTTTGCATGATGTTTTGGACAATAAAAATGCCTCTACTGCGTATTTCCGTGTATACGGCTCAATCCTCAACCACAAGTATACCCGTTTTGAGGAAATTTCAACGTTTGGAATTGAAAACTGGAGGGATGAGCCGGGATTCGATCAAGCACAGCAACTTTTGCAAAGGGCTACCCAAAACATCAAGGATTTGAATGCCCTTTGGAAAACTGAAGCGATCTAATCAACGTTGAGGTTTGGTTTACCAACACCCTTAAGTATGGATGCTGTTGGATTGAGAGCTACGTTTTTGGGAGTTTATTCTCAATCGCTTGCTTTTTTTATTTTTGGTTCTTTACTGTTTTTAAGAGCTATGGTCCACCATAAATGTGTATATATATTTGAGAACAGTACAATACATATTAGGAAATGAGTGAGGCGCCATCGTTATCATGGGGAGAACCCCAATCAAGTGAAATTCAGTTACACCATCAGTGTGATACGCTAATTTTACCACAGGCTTTTACAGAGAGGATGACACTGCAAGATGGTCCGCTTATATTGGGATGTAAATTACCCCGCCTGTATTGTTGGGGGTCTTAAATCGTGTTCTGACCAATATTGGTTTCTTTGCAGATTAACAGGTTTCTCGCTCATGACTAGCTTCGGGTCCTAAGCCATCCCGGGAACTTGCAATCGCCAGCAACCTTTGGAAAGATTGTAACTCTCAGTTATCCTGGCACACCTACTATTTCTGCCATTTCGCCATACCGGATGTCACCCCTGATTAGTCATGTGGTACTGGTAAATACTATATATGTACTATATATGTAGCACTTTCCTAAGGGATATCACCCCCTTTTCTCATCATCACTGAAGCACATAATATGTATTAGCCAGGCGGCTTTCAAGGTCCTGACATGTATGTTATTCTTTGAAGTTCGAGAAACGACAACGAGTGCTGCATGTATATGAAAACACATCATGAAAATTTCATTCACGGGACACGTGACATTTCTTCCCACGTACTGGTAATTATTTTGGGACTTCAAATCAGCACACTGTTGTTCTTCCACTCTGTTGGTAACTCAAAATGAACCAAGCTTCATCGGCTCTACTTAAAATATTTTATATGTTATCTAATCACACATTCAACTATGATATCATGATAATATCATGATAACCATAATAATATCATAATAATACCATTATACAGGCATCCGCGTGGTTAAAGTGCGACATTAGCACTGGGCACCAACTCATGTTTGAAGAGCTTTCCTAATGGTGGAAGTGCCAACTTAATGCTGCATCCATTCTTCTGTTCAGTAGTAAACAGCATATTACATACCTATTGTATGGAAACCGGCTTTTGGGAAAACCCTAAATAAGTTGTCTCGAAAAATGAGATATATAAACGTAAGCTGCAAGCTTAATTTATAGTACAGAGTCGTGCCTTGCACAACTCTAGTCAACTCTAACATGGAGAGACATTTATCAAATGTCGTACATATGGCATGGAAAATGTCTTATGACCAACAACTCAAACTGGACGGATGCTCCAACACTACTGTGGGGCAAATAAAACCAATCAACGAGTGTTTCTTTTCTTTTTTATTTGAGTTTGAAATTCTTGTGTCTTTGATCTGCAGAATGGAGAATTCTCACTGTAATTACTCCACAAGGGAGTGGTGCTTGCCGAAGGATGAATTCGACCATTGCAGGGATGAGGATACTTTCCTAAAGCATCTAGGTTTATTACCAATTTGGAAGCTAAAACGTCTGAAATTTGGACTGTGGCTATGTGCATCACCTGCTGTGGTCTTATAACAAATATACTCCTCTATCTTCTTGAAATTATACTATATAGATGGCATCCAGAAAACCCCTCCACAGAAAAAAAACAAGGCTCCTTTGATAACACTTACTGCATTGTGGTGGATTTTATCATTCGATTCACTTCTTTAGATGTAAGAAAAACAATTTTCAAAGAACTTATTATCCTTTGGTGTAAAAAGAAAGTTGTTTTTCTTTTATTTCGCTAATGTTTTTTTGCATATTGTCAGGCATCTCCATTGTTCCATTTTGGGGAAGATTTCAGAAATTCTCACCTAATGAAACTCGAGAAGTACTATAATTCAATCGGAATATCCCCATAAAAAACAGCTTATTCCTTTGCCGAATCCTCCAAAAGCAATAAGTTCCAACAATGTTGTTTGCCTCTATTTTTTCCTTCGCCTGGTTAGCTTCTGCCTACGATACAAACCATAAGGGCAGTTTCCACATCTCCATGCTCAATAACAAAGGGGTGCACAGAAAATTGAAAGTATACGGTGACCAATTATACGTGAGTGATAAAGTGTCTTTTTTTGATTATGACGTGCGAGGAACCCTAGCGTTATTGAACTCTGCACTTTATTTGAGTGTGGATTCTGAAGGACGTCTTGTATTAGTTGCTCAGCCCCACACGGGATTCCTCTTGACAAGCCAAGAAGGGTCCGATTTCAAGCGCACCTTGTCTTATTTGGGAAAAGATCAGTTTCAGCTCTGCAGCGACTCGTTGGTTTCTTATGGGAGCAAGTGTAAGGGGCCTACCAATATTACCATAACTTTTGAGGATAGGTTTGGAGCTGAGCAATTGCAATAATTCGTTTGGGTCATGAAGTGGTGGCTGGTGTTTTGGGGAACTTTTTGTATCACTTATGTGAAGTTAAAGGTTCTTTTGGTATCAGGTGTTGTTTACGTGGACTAGTGTTGGAGGAATGTATAATCAATTAACGAATATTCAAGTACTTCCTGGATTGTAAAAACTAAGTATGCACAGAAATACAAAAAACAGAATCACATCTTTTAAACATCTTTTAGCAGAGACGTGCAATAGGGATGCTCATTGTCACCAAAACCATCTCATGCCCCAGTCACTTGTCTACTTCATCGTCCTTTCCATTATTACGAGTATGAAGACAAATACTTGATACTTCCGATCGAATAGCGAGGGATATGTCGCCGAGTATTAGTACCTTTGGGGGATGTGAGTACCTTTGTGGGATACAGACACACGTGACCCTAAAACGTTATTAATCGGCTTTGATTGGATTCCGATAATCAGGCTCTACAGAGTGTTCATTGGTGAATATATTCATGAGTTATCCCCATGAATTTCTTAAAGTGTAGCACGATTTTGAGGAAACCTCATGGACACAGCTCATTGAATCTACTCTTACAGTACGTCACGTTCGACTTCAAACTGAACAATTCTTCACTTCGCCTAAGCGTTTATTTTCTTTTCATTAACTAAAATCCGCATCCGCATCATTCTCATCAATCCAAAAAAAATACCCTACTCCTAAGTCGTTTTTTCAAACTCAACAGAGATGGTTTGAGCTCCTGAGCACTTGCTCTTATACCCAATCAGCGTATCAGCACAGAGCTCAAAGTCCATATCGCCATTATACAAGAGGATTTGCGTCCAGTGAGACCCCACTTTGTCAATCAAAGAAAAGCCTGTATCTGGTTTGTCGTCCAACACAAACTTTCCTTCTGGATTGATGTGCAAGTACTTGTTCTCCTCGGCGAAAAACAAGGCCCCAGTATCATGGTACACAACAACAGGAAGATCTGTATTGCCAACCACTGCATTATTTTCGGTGCCTAGTCTAACAAGTAGGGGATATTCTCCTGGGGTGAAATAGTATAAACTGCCGGCAAAAAGCACTGTTTCCGCCAACGACAAGGTGAGTAAGGACAAGACTGGGAAGAATTTCATCGGGGCTTTTATTCGTTTGTTAGTTTCGATTTTAAGTATGTTTGGATTCCAAGGTTAGGGGAGCCCTAAGGTTTTTTATAGCAAGAGGAAAA